>JAJOOR010003594.1:0-59976 GCA_036250505.1 Solanum acaule | reverse complement strand
CCCCTTGATTATGCTTATCGCTTACGGTCATTTTAATTGCTTCCGCGACCAAGGATGTGTAATGATATGCTATGAGGCTTGTTTGGGGTTCCTTCGGGTTCCCCATTCGCCGGTCACGTCTAGGCCCTAGGCTTGGGTCGTGACAGAATTCTTATTGAGAATATTTTAAAGAAAACATTATTGTTTAAACCGATTTTTGAGGAAGTAAAGAATAGTTTGAGAAAGAGTATAAGGGAACTAAGTATTTCCCAAATGTATCATTTTTACATGAAGAAAAAGAGTAGACTTATTTTTTTTGAAAATTTAAAAGTGGTTTTAGAAAGATTAAGTACAAAGCATTTACCTCTTAAAGAGACCCCTTGTTGAGTAATTATCTCAATCCAGAATGTATTTTTACATTAAGTAAAGAGAAACCTTGTTTTCTAAATGAACAATGAGTTTTAGAGACAGTTCAGAGCATTTGCCTCTTTTAAGAGGATAATTTGAACAATCATCTCAAACCAGAGAAAGAGTAATGTTTTTTTATACATTTGAGCAAAAGTGAAAATATTATTAGGAGTAGTATTGAGCACCGATATGTGGGAGAGTTCAGACAACTTATAGCCCCATAACCATTTCTTGCCAACATGGAGATAGGATCATATTTTTAGATGAATCCTTAGTGCCTACAGGCAGAGCTTAGTGAAACCACTTAGTTGAGGTATTCTATATCCCGACACAATGTATGAAAGTTTTGGCAGCATGGAAAAGATATTGTATCATCACTTAGCTCATAGTGATGGTTGTCGGTTAGAAAATCTCTCAATAGAGTTAAAGTGTATTTTCATATATCACTACTTATGTTAAATTTCATAGGATGAGAAAGTATTTTAAAAAGTTACATGGTTTTATTTCTTTAATTCTTTACATTTAGTTGCATTTATGTTATACCTATTGCAGTCCTTTCTTTTAGCTATTTCCCCTCGGCTGTAACAATTCAAAAATTTCTAAGTTGAGACTCGAGTGATTCTTTATGGTGAATAAGTTCTTTTCTGAGTGATTTAAAAATTTCTAAGATGTTAGGGTCTCTAAAATTCCATAGCATAAAGTTGAGTTGGAAATTTTCCTTCCAATTGAATTTCTCTATGAGATTATTCTTTGGTCAACTTCAAACGATCATAACTTTCAGTACAGAATGAGTTAGGTTTCCCTTGACCTATCAAATTGAAGATATTTGATTCCTCTTTCCAACGCCGTTGATTTTGCTAAATTCCAAGTTTGGATGAAGCGGATATGCTCGTTTGAGTGCAGCCTATCCAGTTGAGGCAATCCATCTATTATAAGGAGGGGTATTTTGGTCTTTTCCTTACCCCCACCATCCCAGCTCATTTTTGTTAATCTTTTAGGGGTCTAAAATGATTAGAATCAGTTTTAGTCATTCCTAAACATGCTTAGTGTTTTTTAGAGGAGTTCAAGAGGAGAAAAGAAGAGTGTTCAAGATTCTTGCGAGCTTTGAGGAGTTTTGCAACAGATTTAATTCATTTGAGGTATGTAAGTTGTCATAGTGGATGGGTTAGTTCTCCCTCACGCCAATCATGATTTTCTTATTGAATTCGTTCATAAGATTTCATATATTGAGTTCTTGATGAGTTCTCTGGAAGTTTCGTTCTTCAGTCTTTATTAATGGAGTTTGATGAGTTCTTGAGGTGAGGGTTCTGAGTTTGAGGGTCGTTCTTGAGGAAAGTTGAGTAGAAATTCATTTAATCATGTTATGTTTACTATTCCAAGGAAGTTTGGAAGAAATCCATTGATTCTAGGTAAATTTGGACCAAGAATCCAGAAGAAAAATTCGTCAGAATATTATGGAGGAGGGGTGGTGTGATGCACCACATATGTGTCAGTCCACGCCTGTAGTGTGCCAGAAATGGTGTTCTGAAGTTTAAGGGTTGACACCTTCCACCGGCAATGCGCCAGGGTCGCCTTCCCCTATTTTTCTTTCGTCGTTCGTCCCATTTGAGTTCTTTAACAACGTATCTTTGCTCTCTTCCTGATTTTAACTATCCAAACTACATCTTATCATTGAGAAATCCTATACATCATAATCATGATCGTTGAATTCATAATTCAAATTCAAGGTTGAGTTAAGAGTAAAGTTTGAGAAAGTCCCTTAGAGTCTTTTCGAGAAGTCTTCTACAATTATTTATAATTTGTTAAAGACTTGAGTAATTGAGAATAAGAATGAGAAGAGTGTATTCATGAGTCTACATTATTATTGAGATCCTTGAGTCGAATCGTTCATGCCCATAATTCCGTATGAACTCCATAAATTGAGTATCTTTGAGAGGAGTAATATCATTGAGTTATGAGTTTCGAGTTCTTGAGTTCTTGAGTCCTTGAGTTCTTGAGTCAAGTTTTGATTACTAATTTCCCTATTGTTATCAAGATCCCCAAGTTGAATCTTTCATATCCATAATTCCATATGAACCCTGTGAATTGAGTTAAAAAAATTGAGAAGCATTTTTAAAGCCAACACTTGAGTTCTTTTACTGAGTTTTGAGAAAGTAAAGATGAATTTTGAGAAAAGAGTTTTCTAAATATGATTAGTATGACAATCGAGTATGTCATCATTGTATGAGCAGTTTGGTATCTAGATATACCATCAATGTTTATGCAGTATGACTTCCCGAGTCATCAATGATCATATATATTATAATATGATTTTGATATGTTTTTGAGAAAAAGTTTTCAAGTATGAGTTGAGTAAGAGTATTGGGGGACTATGTATTCCCCGATGCATCAATTTTTGCATTGATAAAAGAGAAACTGAGATTTCTAAATGAATTATGGGTTCAAAAGATATTTCAAGAACAATTACCTCTTTTAAGAGGGTAGTTTGAGCAATTATATCAAACCATAGGAAGAGTTATGTTTTTAAACATATGAGCATGCGTACATATTATTGGGAGTAGTATTGAGCACCAATATGGGGATGAGTTCAAACAACTCAAAATTCTCATAAACTATGTCTGCCAACATGGGTAAAGGGTCATACATTTTAGATGATTCCTTATTGACTTTTAAGCATAGATTAGTGGATCCACTTAGTTGAGGATGTCCTATACTCCGGCAAGGTATAGGAGAGTTTTGACTGTATAGGCGAGATATTGTAACATCACGTTGCTCATAATAAGGGTTGTCGGTTAGAGAATCTCCCAAATAAGAGTAAAGAGTTTATTATTTTATTTTCATATACGTTTGAGTTATTATCTACTATTTTAAAAGTTCATGTATATTGCATCTCTTATTGTTTCTTTCTTATTGAGTTGAGTATTCTTGAGTTGAGTTTATTATCCTCCAGTTGAGTTGAGTTGAGTATCCATGAGTCGAGTTGAGTATTGCTGAGTTGAGTTGAGTATTCTTGAGTCATATTGAGTTGAGACGAGGTAAGTATTCTTTCCCTTTTATTAGATCGAGCTTATACTTATGTTGTAGAGTTTCCCTTACATGCTCGTACATTCCATGTACTGATGCCATTTGGCCTACATCATTTCATGATGCAGATACAGGTATTCAGGATCATCAACAGACGTTTTATTGAGGTAATATGGTATTCCAGTCAGTTGTGGTGAGCCTTCTTATATTCCGAGGGACTTCACCTTTACCTTAATGCTAGTAGTTTTAAGATGTCGTGGGTCTTGTTTTGATATCCTTCTGTAATAGTAGAGGCTTCATAGATACACAAAGTTGAAGAGCTTTCGGCATTTACTTTCTTTGAGTAGTGTACAGACTTTTTAAAAGATTGAGTACTTGAGTTCAATGAAATTTAATTCAGTTTTAAGCTTATGTATGCTTAATTTGATCTTCCGCTTGTAGTCAACCAGGATGAGGGTTTGCTTGGGGACCAACAATGGTTCTCGAGTGTCGGCCACATCCAAGGTGTAGGCTCAGGGCATGACAAACTTGATATCAGAGCAGAGAGTTCAAGTGTCGTAGGGTGTCTACGAAGCCGTGTCAGTAGGATCTTATTTATGGTTGTGAGGTCCCCACTCCTATAAATAAGTGACTACAAACATTTAAGAAAAGTTTCCTTCTTTCATACTCTAAATCGTGAGGTAGAACTGTGTCATAAGGAACTTACTCTAACTCGTGTGTTCCTCATATTCATTCGACAACCCCTCACACTCAAGGGGGTTGAAAAGAAAAGCCAAATCCTTATTGATGAGTTACACTAACAAAAAATCTTTGGACAGTCATGAGACTATAAAGGGGCTTGAGAGAAGTCTATGAGGTAGTTAAGTGTTGAGTTTTGAAAGAATGCACTCTTATTCATATGAATCGTGCGTTCAATCTAAAAACAAGATGTATTCCCAGACTCATTTCTCTAAACCTTGTTTCAATTGAGACCCTTATGGGAAAGTTTGTTTTAGAGTTAGGGTAGTGTTGTCACCTAAAAAGATAGTATGAGTTATAAGATTATAAGCAGTAGTAGTAAAAGTGCCCAAAGCTAGAAGAATGCATGCAGAGGTTTAGTAATCTAAGAAAGGAAGACAGTGATAAGGCAAATTATGTTATGGTAGTCATGCACCTAGTAAGTTATTAATGAGGAGTTTTCCCTTATGGAGAGACTAAGAAGTCATGAGTTTGTGAAGATTTCATGATAGGAGGTAGAGTAAGAGTTACTAGTCAGGATGAGTTAGAGTATACTTTAACCAGAAAAGAGTTTATGATGATGTGTCATTGTGTTAGTAACGACTAATTGTAGGTGTTGAATAGAAGAACAAATTTTTCATGAGGTAATAGATCTAAGACAGACTTATGATTTTTGGGAGATCCATGATATTTAGAGGGATATAGAACTAGTTTGCCAATGATGTGTAGTGAGTGGGTAAATAGTACTTAAGTTGTGAAAGGAAATGTGACGGTAAATTGTATGTATGAAGACTGAGAGATAAAGATTGACTACTTGTCATAAGGTTTTAGTGGGCGAGTGTTTATATCTAATATTTGTAAGTTAGTATAGTAAGAGAGCAATCATATTGATATCCGGGTTTAGGAACAAGCATTAAGTTTGAATTTGAAATGAGCGTCGTGATCAAAAGAATGGGAACATGAGGAAGATAATGTTAGTCTTGAGATCTGCTCTAGTATACTTGACATAGAGTAGGTGAGAAATTGAGATGTTAGCTGCAATGAATATGAGTGGTACAAATGACTTTTAGATGAGGGTAGTGAAGTAAGGCTAAGTCATAAGAATAACAAGAGCATTAAGAGGTTTACTCGAGATTATATGTAACTAGACGAGGTTCCAATTGAGTTTATGATTTCCATGTGTGCCTAGATAGTATATTTGAGCTCTCAATGTGGAATAGGCTGATGTAAGCAATAATTTTTTTTCTTTCCTTAAGAGTTAAATGAAGAGGCCTTATAAGCCAATGAGAAGAGGTTACTAGAAGCATCTTAGAAAGAGTTATTAGAAGGAGTCTTAGTACCTCCTTATGGAGAGTTCAATAGCCATGAGATAAGCCTTTTTTAAGTGTTAGAGTAAAGGGAATGTAGACCAGTTAAGAGATAATGGAATAGATCCATAGCCTTCAAGTGTCAATTTTAAATCTAAGGGGGATATGATAAGATGATAAGTCAAGTCAAGTGTTGAGAATGAGATAGTGATGTCTTCAGAAAGAGTTTTAGTGATATATCAATCCATTCATAATCTAGTGTATTCCTCAAAGTTCAGTCATTACAACATCATGATGATGTTTCTTATATCAGAATTGTGTATATGACCTATGCTCATACACTTCAGAGAGATTCTAATCTATGCACAGTTTTCAGAATGTAGCTTTCATTCATATATAAAATTCGGAAAATAGTCAAACTAAACGGAAAAAAAAAGTCAGGCTTGAAGCACTGCTGGAACCCGTGAGGGGAAAATACTTTAGCCCATTGATCTCAATCTTACACCATAAGGTTATGGATATCAGCTTCATGATATGAACTTATTCATATAAGCATGCATGTCTCATAGTATGTTCAGTCTCGCAAATTCATGATTTACTCTCAATGGCTAGTAACATAATGTTATGTCATGCATATACTTATATCAGAATTCTCGAATGAATCGTGTTTATGATCTTTTTCCCTAAAGCTCATTCAGTGATCCTTTTAGTTTTGAGAGTGGGATTATTGATATTAGTGGGGAGATGATAGAGAAGATGATTGTTGTTTTCTTATTGTGATAGTGATGATGTGGTTATTCCATCTAAGGTGATAAATGTGGAGGAGAAGGAGATAAGGTTTTACGATGAGTAATAAGTCAATTCCTGGTAATAATGCATGAAAGTTCTGTTGGTAGAAGTGACGAGAAAATAAGGAATTCTTATAAGGAGTGGTTAGTAGGAGTCAATGGAGTGGTTAAGGTTCTAAGCTTGAAGGTGGTGTTGTTAACATATGGACAAATGCATGATGCATTAGGTGTTTTCTTGATATGGAATCAAGGTTGGTTGAAGGCAGTTATAAGGAGAAGTATTCTTGGTATGAGATTCCCTATAGAGGTATAGAACCTGAATCTTGTGGTTTAGATAAGTATAAACATCTCTGTTTAGTATCTTGTGATTTAGAGATTAGGCTTGAGTAAGAGCAGACAATTTAACTTTAGACCTTGGTAAGAGTAGTCATAAATCCTTGTAGGAGTTATGAGTTGCAGCTATTTAGGTGTGGTATTCATAAAGAAGGGCATTGTCTAGAGGTGTTGCTAGGCTTGAAAGCTATCAGTTGTATTGCGTAAGGCATAATAGTCTAATTCTTACTTCATGCCCAGATTATTTTGATTCATGTAAAATACTTCAGATAAAGCGTGACTATGTTCAAAATAATATCATTATTGACTTATGTGCTATAGATAGTTCCAAACTCTTAGTATGACTCAGTCCCGCCTATGTTAATTAGCAAGTTCAGAAGTCAAAAAGATAGTAAGAGTAACTCCTTTCCTTTCCATTCTCAGTCCTTCCGTCATTCGAGGACGAATGATCCAAAGGGGGAGATATTGTAACATCCCAAAAATTTCAAAGTTGAGACTCGAGTGATTATTTATGGTGAATAAGGTTTTTTCCGAGTGATTCAAAATTTTCTTAGATGTTAAGGTTGCTAAAATTCCATAGCATAAAGTTGAGTTGGAAATTTTCCTTCTAATTGAATTTCTGTATGAGATTATTCTTTGGTCAACTTCAAACGACCATAACTTTTAGTAAAAAATGAGTTAGGTGGCCCATGATCTATCGAATCAAAGATCTCTGAGTCCTTTTTCAAACGCCGCTAAGTTTGCTAAATTTAGAGTTCGAATAAGGAGATATGCCCGTGTGAAAGCCTGTCTAGTTAAGGCAATCCATCTGTTTTAAGGAGGGGTATTTTGATCTTTTCCTTACCCCCACTAGCCCAACTCGTTTTTGTTAATATTTTAGGGATCTAAACTGATTAGAATAAGTTTTAGTCATTCCTACACACACTTAGGGATTTTGAGAGGAGTTCAAGAGGAGATAAGAGGAGCATTCAAGATTCTTGCGAGCTTTGAGGATTTTTGCCACAAATTTAATTATTTCGAGGTATGTAAATTTTTATAGTGATGGGCTAGTTCACCCTCACGCCAATCATGAGTTTTCTTATTGAATTCATTCATAAGATTTCGTATATTCAGTTCTTGATGAGTTTTCTTGAAGTTTCGTTCTTCAATCTTTATGATTGGAGTTTGATGAGTTCTTGAGGTGAGGGTTATGAGTTTGACGGTTGTTCTTGAAGACAGTTGGGTAGAAATTCATTTACTTATGTTGGGCTTACTAATGTAAGGAAGTTTGGAAGAAATCCATTGATTCTAGGTGAATTAGGACAAAGAATCGAGAAGAAATTCATCACAATATTTTAGGGAAGGGGTGGAGTGACGCACCAAAGATGTGCCAGGAGGGCTGGCGCGCCACGCCTGCAGTGCACCAGAAATGGTGTTCTGAAGTTTAGGGGCTGGCGCCCTACGTCGGGAATGCACCAGGGTTGCATGCCCTTGTTCTTCTTTCGTTGTTCGTCCTGTCTGAGTTCTCTTAAAACGTATCTTCTCTCTCTTCCTGATTTTAACTATCCAAACTACATCTGATCATTGAGAAATCCTATATATCATAATCATGATCCTTGAATTCATAATTCAAATTCAAGGTTGAGTTAAGAGTAATGTTTGAGAAAGTCCCTTTGAGTCTTTTTGACAAAGTCTTCTACAATTATTTATAATTTGTTTCAAGACTTGAGTAAATGAGTACGAGAATGAGAAGAGTGTATTCATGAGTCTACATTATTATTGGATCCTTGAGTCGAGTCGTTCATGCCCATAATTCCGCATGAACTCCATAAATTGAGTATCTTTGAGAGGAGTAATATCATTGAGTTATGAGTTTTGAGTTCTTGAGTCCTTGAGTTCTGAGTACTGAGTTCCCTAATGTTATCAAGATCCCCGAGTTAACTCGTTCATGTCCATAATTCCACATGAACCCTATAAATTGAGTTATAAATTTTGAGAATCTTTCTTAAAGCCAACACTTGAGTTCTTAAACTGTGTTTTGAGAAAGTAAAGATGAATTTTGAGAAAAGAGTTTTCTAAAACATGATTAGTATGACAATCTAGTATATCATCAATGTATGAGCAGTATGGTATCTGGATATGCCATTAATGTTTATGCAGTATGACTTCCCGATTCATCAAATGATCATATATATTATAATATGATTTTGATATTTTTTTGAGAAAGAGTTTTCAACTATGAGTTGACTAAGAGTATAAGGGGACTATGTATTCCCAGAGGCATCAATTTTTGCATTGATAAAACTGAAACTGAGATTTCTAAATGAGTTATGATTTCAAAAGATATTTCAAGAACAATTACCTCTTTTAAGAGGGTAGTTTGAGCAATTATATCAAACCATAGGAAGAGTTATGTTTTTAAACATATGAGCATGCGTACATATTATTGGGAGTAGTATTGAGCACCAATATGGGGATGAGTTCAGACAACTCAAAATTCTCATAAACTGTGTCTGCCAACATGGGTAAAAGGTCATACATTTTAGATGATTCCTTATTGATTTTTAAGCATAGATTAGTGGATCCACTTAGTTGAGGATGTCCTATTCTCCGGCAAGGTATATGAGAGTTTTGACTGTATGGGCGAGATGTTGTAACATCACGTTGCTCATAGTAAGGGTTGTCGGTTAGAGAATCTCCCAAATAAGAGTAAAGAGTTTATTATTTTATTTTCATATACGTTTGAGTTATTATGTACTATTTTAAAAGTTTATGTATATTGCATCTCTTATTGTTGCTTTCTTATTGAGTTGAGTATCCTCCAATCGAGTTGAGTTGAGTATCCTTGAGTCGAGTTGAGTGTTCTTGAGTTGAGTTGAGTATTCTTGAGTCATATTGAGTTAAGAAGAGGTAAGTATGTCTTTCTTTTTATTAGGTCGAGCTTATACTTATGTTGTAGAGTTCCCCTTACATGCTCGTACATTCCATGTACTGACGCAATTTAGCCTGCATCATATCATGATGCATCTACAGGTATTCAGGATCATCAACAGAAATTTTGTTGAGGTCATGTGGTATTCCAGTCAGCTGTGGTGAGCCTTCTTGTATTCCAGAGGAATTCACCTTTACCTTACCGTTAGTAGTTTTGAGATGTCATGGGTCTTGTCTCGATATCCTTCTATAATAACAGAGGCTTCATAGATAGATAAATTTGAGGAGTTTTCTGTATTTACTTTCTTTTAGTATTGTACAAACTTTTTAAAAGGTTGAGTATTTGAGTTCAATGAAATTTAATTAACTTTTAAGCCTATGTATTCTTGAGTTGTTCTTCTGCTTGTAGTCATCTAGGATGCAGGTTCGCTTAGGGACCAATAATGGTTCTCGAGTGCCGGCCACATCTAGGGTGTAGGCTCAGGGCGTGACATTATATTACATACTCATACATTCAAATGTACTGATGTCATTCTACCTGCATCTTTTATGATGAAAATAGAGGTGTTCGGGATCATCAACAAGCGCTTCATTGAGATCACCTGACACTCCAGTTAGTTTTGGTGAGCCTCCTTGCATTTCGGAGGATTCCTATTTATCCTTTCAGTTTATTCCTTTTAGGGTGTTGTGGATCTTGTCCCAACATCTATGTTGAACTATAAAGGCTTCATAGATAGTTAGAGTTGAGGAGTTCATCAGTACTTTCTTTCCTCTAAAGATTAATTTGCAAATTATTATTACTATTGTAAATGAGTATTGTCTAACATTCCATCTGAATTTATGTTTTTAAATCTTCTTTATGCTTAGTAAGTCTTCCGCTAAATAGTCATCTAGACCAAGGGTTCGCTTGGAGATCAGAAATGGTTGTCAATTGCCGACCACGTCAAGAGTGTAGACTCGAGGTGTGACAAACTTGGTATCAGAGCACAGAGTTCAAGAGTCCTAGGGTGTCTATGAAGTCGTGTCCATAGAGTCCTTCTTATCGGTGTGAAGCGTGCCACGTCTATAATTAAGAGGCTATGACATTTAGGAATATTTCACTTTCTTCTTACTCTTGTTTGTGCGATAAAGTTCAATTTTATAAAAGTTTCTTTTAACTCGTGCTTATGCATGGCTATGTTTGAGGATAGTTTCTTTCCCCCGAGAGCTAAAGGAAGTTGAGGTGAGAGAGTTCCTAAATCTAAAACAGGAAGTGATGAGTGTGTAGGAGGATAGTTTCAAATTTATTCAGTTATCCATCTACGCACCAGAGATGGTGGCATATATGAGAAGAAGAATGAATTTGTTTGTGTCTGGGCTATCCCATTTATTTAATGAGGAGGGGAGAGCAGCTATATTGATATCGGACATGTACATAGCAAGACTTACGATTCATGTACAACAGGTTGAGAATGATAAGTTAAAGGATAGAGAAGAGTTTTGCAACAAAAGGGCCAAGACAACAAGTAATTAGAATGACAAACAAAAGACAGGGAATGGGCATCAATCATATTTTCAGAAGAGTTCCTCTGGACCTGCTCCATCTTCAGCTAGTGCACCTGCACTGAGAAATAGTAATGATAGCAGAAACTAGAGTTCTCAGAATTTTAGAGCTCAGGGTACTCAGTCTCAGGATAGTGTGGCATAGGGGTTTCAGAGCCCACCTTGTGCTAAGTGTGGTAGGATCCATCAAGGAGAATGTTGTGATGGCTCCAATGGTTGTTTCAAGTGTGGTCAAACAGATCATTTTATGAGAGAATGACCTAAGAACAGGCAAGGTAATGGGGACAATAGAGCCCAATCTTGTTCAGCAGCTCCAGCAGATAGAAATACCTAGGCAGGATCTATTTTAGGAACTGGCAGAGGTACGAACCATCTGTATGCTATAGCTAGTCTCCAGGATTAGGAGAACTCACCATATGTTGTCACTAGTATGCTTAAGGTCCTTACTTTTTATGTTTATGTATTACTTGATCAAGGTACGAGTTTGTCTTTTGTGACTCCTAATGTAGCCCTAAAGGTTCGGAATTTTTCCCGAACAACTTCTTGAGACCTTCAGTGTTTCCACACCTATTGGTGTGTCTATTTTAACAGAAAGAGTCTATCGTGATTGTACCATCTCTTTAAACCACAAGGACACCATGGTTGACTTAGTTGAGCTAGATATGGTGGACTTTGATGTTATTCTAGGTATGGACTGACTTCATGCTTGTTATGCCTTAGTTGATTTCCGAACTCGAGTAGTCAAGTTTCAGTTTCCTAATAAGCCAGTACTAGAGTGGAGAATTAGTTTAGCAGTGCCTAAAGGTCATTTTATTTCATACCTTAAGGCCAAAAAGTTAGTTTCTAAGGGATGCATCTATCACTTAGTTCGAGTTAATGACTCTAGTGTTGAGACACCTCATATTCAGCCAGTTCCAATTGTGAGTAAGTTTCCAGAGGTCTTTCCAGACAATCTTCCCAGAGTTTGACCTGAGAGATAAATAGACTTCGGAATAGATATTTTTCCCGATACTTAACCCATTTCTATTCCGCCATATAGAATGTCTCCAGTTGAGTTGAAAGAGCAATTAATAGATCTTCTTGATTAGGGTTTCATCCGACCAAGTGTCTTACCTACGCTTCAGTCTTATTCATGAGAAGGAAAGATGGTTCTCTTAGAATGTGTATTGATTACCACTAGTTGAACAAGGTCACCATAAAAAATAAGTATCCCCTTCCGATAATTGATGACCTTTTCGATAAACTTCAGGGCGCCACTTGTTTCTCTAAGATAGACCTTAGATATGGCTATCATCAATTGAAAGTGAGAGAAAGTGACATCCCGAAGACAACATTCAGGACCCGTTATGGTCATTATGAGTTTCTTGTTATGTCCTTTGGTTTGACTAATGCTCATGCAACATTCATGGATCTTATGAACAGAGTATTTAAATAGTATCTTGACATGTTCGTTATCGTATTTATTGGTGACATATTGATATATTCAAAGAATGAGGAGGACCATGCTAGTCATCTCAGAATAGTCCTCCAAACTCTCAAAGATCGAGAGTTATATGCCATTTTTTTTAAGTGTGAGTCCTAGCTTGAGTTTGTGGCATTCTTAGGCCATATCATGTCTGGCGATGGAATTCGAGTTGACTCTCACAAGATTGAAGCAGTGTAGAATTGGCCTAGACCCACGTCTCCAACTGATATAAGGAGGATTGGTTGGTTACTAAAGAAGGTTTGTCGAGGGGTTTTCATATTTTTTTTCCCATTGACTAAGTTGACTAAAAAAATATCTAAGTTTCAATGGTCTGAAGCTTGTGAGAAAAGCTTTCAGGAATTGAAAACTCGGTTAACCACTGCTCCGGTGTTGACACTACCAGAGGGTACACAGGGCTTTGTTGTTTATTGCGATGCATCCAGAGTTGAACTTTGTTGTATGTTGATGCACAATGGTAAGGTTATATCATATGCCTCTATACAACTTAAGATTTATGAAAAGAACTACCCGACTCATGATCTTGAGTTGGCAACAGTAGTTTTTGCTCTTAAGATATGGCATCACTATCTCTATGGAATTCACGTGGATGTGTTCACCGGCCATAAGAATCTCCAATATGTTTTCAGTTAGAAGGAGCTAAATCTTCGACAAAGGAGATGGCTAGAACTACTCAAAGATTATGATATGAGTATTTTATACCATACAGGTAAGGTTAATATTATTGTTGATGCCTTGAGCAGATTTTCGATGACGTGTACTGCTCATGTCAAGGAAGGGAAGAATGAATTGGCTAAGGAAGTTCACAGAATTGCACGTTTAGGAGTATGTTTGTTAGATTCCAGTGAAGGTGGAGGGGTCGTGATGAATGGGGACGAATCCTCATTGGTGTCAAAAGTTAAGGAGAAATAAGACAATGCACATATTTTACTTGAATTGAAGGTAAATATGCATAAGAAGAAAATGATGGTCTTTGCACAAGGGGGATATTATGTGTTGAGGTATCAAGGTAAGTTGTGTGTTCCAAGTGTGGATTAACTCCTAGAGTGAATCATGGAAGAAGCCCATAGTTCTCGATATTCGATTCAACTAGGTGCCACCAAGATGTACCATTACTTGAGAGAAGTCTATTGGTGGAGTGGAAAGAAGAAATGCATTGCCGAGTTTGTTGCTAAGTACCGAAATTGCCAACAAGTCAAGGTTGAGCATCAAAGGACATGTGGTGTAGATCATAATATACCCCTTCTGGAATGGAAGTGGGAGATGATTAATATGGATTTCATTACTGGTTTGTCGCAATCTCGCAGACAACATGATTCTATTTGGATGATTGTGGATCGGATGACCAAATCAACCTACTTCTTACAAGTAAATACAACCAATACAGTAGAAGAGTATGCAAATGTGTACATTTGGTAGATAGTCTGACTGCACAGAGTTCCTTTGTCTATCATTTCAGATAGAGGTGTTCAGTTTACCGCACAGTTTTGGAAGTTGTTTCAGAAAGGATTGGGTTCGAAGGTGAACCTAAGTACTGCTTTTCATCCTCAGACCGATAGTCAAGCAGAGCGCACAATTTAGACCTTAGAGGAGATGTTGAGAGCTTGTGTTTTGGATTTCAAAGGTAATTGGGATGACCACTTTCCTCTTATTGAGTTTACCTATAATAATAGTTACCATTCCAACATTCAGATGGCTCTGTATGAGGCTCTATATGGGCAGAGGTTTAAATCTCCTATTGGGTGGTTTGAGGTTGGCAAAACAGAGTTGATAGGACCAGATGTGGTTCATCAAACCATGGAGAATGTGAAGAAAATTTAGGAGAGGTTGAAAATAGCGCAGAGTCGTAAGAAATCCTATACTAATGTTAGAAGATGATATTTGGAGTTTCAGGTTGATGATTGGGTATATCTAAAAGTTTCACCCATGAAGGATGTTATGAGGTTTGGTAAGAAAGAAAAGCTTAGTCCATGATACATTGTTCCTTACAGGATATCCAAGAGGGTTGGTAAGCTTATGAATTAGAGCTACAATCTGAGTTAGCAACACTCCATCCTGTGTTTCATATTTCTATGATAAAGAAGTGCTTAGGTGATCCTGTACTTATTTTGCCTACTGAGAGTATTGGAGTAAAGGACAAACTTTCCGATGAGGAGATTCCAGTTCAGATCCTTTATCGTCAGATTTGCAAGTTGAGAACTAAAGAGGTTGCATCAGTCAAATTCTTATGGAGGAACCAATTTGTTGAAGAAGCTACTTTGGAGGTTGAAGAGTATATGAAGAAGAGATACCCTCACCCTTTTTCCTTTGAATCAAATCCAGACCAAGGTACCAACTCTTTGTAAAGTACTCTAGAATGTTAATATGTTAAAGTTTATGCTATTCACATGTTTTGTGCTTTGTGTGGGTTGTTAGACACTTTCCCGCCCCTTCATGTTTCGTTTGGACTCATTCAAGGACGAATGTTCCCAAGGGGAAGATATTGTAACACCTTGGTTTTCGAGAAATGGCTAAAGAGGGAAAACAGGCAAGTCCACGAATCCAAAATGGACCATGGACCCTTCAAAAGACCTTAGATGGCCCATTTAGGGGATCACAACCCGTCTTGGGCATCATGAAGGATTTCCCAAGGCAGCCAAGTTGAAGGTCACCTAGACGAACCACTAAACTGCCCGTGGTGACTTGTATGGTCCGTTTAGTGGTCCGTACAAGCCACCCATCAGATTTTGAGTTTCGGATCAACTTCAAACGATCATATCTCGCAACACAAAATTAACTATATGGGACATATGACCTATCAAATTAAAGGTCTTTGAGTCCTCTTTCCAACACCACCAATTATGCCTCATTTCAATTTAGAGTAAAATATTATGCCCGTTTTAGTGATGCCTTATCGAGCAGGTACAATTTGACGACCAACTAGATAGGCCGTGAAGCATTAAACGACCAGTGAAGCATTAAACGACCCATGAAGCATTAAACGGCCTGTGAAACTGGCCGTTTTGGGCACCTTTTTAGTTTTAAAAGTTGGGGTCGTTTTGGTCTTTCCCCTATACGTTTGGTACTTAAACTACGTCGTTTCAACCCCTACTCTAAACCTAAACTACGTCATTTCACACCAAATTAAGGGCTTAGAATGTTTTAATCAATTCTTTTACGTTCATTAACACGTCAATACATTAGAGCAAGGTTCCAAGAGGAGAAAAGTTAGAGTTCAAGCGTTCTTTAAGTTTCTTCGATTTCGGCAATGAACTTCGTTTATCCAGGTATGTATGTCTATCATAGTGTTGGACTAGTTCGTCCTCACGCCCTACACCTACTTTCAAATCAGTAAAAGAGTAATCTAGGGTTCTATCCTTAGATTTCAGTATATTAGATGAGTTGATATTGAAGTCTGAATTCTTGAGTTATTGATTATTGAATTCCTATTCCAAAACATTGAATTGTCATACAATGTATATTGTGATTATTGAGTTGATTGTTCATGACTATTTTTCAGCATGAACCCTATTTTGAGTATTCAGTGAATTATTATTGAGAATCTTTTAAACAAAACATTATTGTTTAAACTGAGTTTTGAGGAAGTAAAGAACAGTTTGAGAAAGAGTATAAGAGAACTAAGTATTTCCCAAATGTTTCATGTTACGTGAAGAAAAAGAGTAGACTTTTTGAGAAAAGTTAAAAGTGTTTTCATAAATATTAAGTACAGAGCAGTTACCCCTTAAAGATGCCCCTTTTTGAGTAATTATCTCAACCCACAATGTATTTTTACATTGAGTAAAGAGAAACCTTGTTTTCTAAATGAACAATGAGTTTCAGAGACAGTTCAAAGCATTTGCCTCTTTTAAGAGGATAGTTTGAGCAAATATCTCAAACCAGAGAAAGAGAAATATTTTTTATACATTTGAGCAAAAGTAAATATTATTAGGAGTAGTATTGAGCACCGATATGGGGGAGAGTTCAGACAACTCACAACCCCCATAAACCATGTCTTGCCAACATGGAGGCAGGATCATACTTTATAGATGAATCCTTAGTACCTTCGGGCAGAGCTTAGTGGATTTACTTAGTTGAGGTGTTCTATATCCCGACACGATATAAGACAGTTTTGGCAGCGTGGACAAGACAGTGTATCATCACTTAGCTCATAATGATGGTTGTTGGTTAGAAAATCTCCCAATAGAGTTAAAGTGTATATTCATATATAACTTCTTATGTTAAAGTTAAGAGGATGAGAAAGTATTTTGTAAAGTTAATGGTTTCATTTCTTTAATTCTTTACATTCACTTGAGTTTATGTTATACCTATTGTAGTCCTTTCTTTCAGTTATTTCAACTCGACTAAATTACATACCTGTACATTCAAATGTACTGATGTCATTCTACCTCCATCTTTTATGATGCATATATAGGTGTTCAGGATTATCAACAGGTGCTTCGTTGAGAATTGAGATCATTTGATGCTCCAATTAGCTTGGATGAGCCTCCTTACATTCCGGAGGATTCCTCTTTTTCCTTTCAATTTAGTCCTTTTAGGATGTTGTGGATCTTGTCTTAACATCCATGTTGAACTATAGAGGCTTCATAGATAGTTAGAGTTGAGGAGTTACTCAGTACTTTCTTTTCTTTAAAGATTGTTTTGCAAATTATTATTATTATTGCAAATGAGTATTTTCAGACATTCCAGTTGAATTTATGTTTTTAAAGCCTCTTTATGCTTGAGTAAGTCTTCCGTTAAATAGTCAGTCAAGCCAAGGGTTTGATTGGGGATCAGAAATGGTTTTCGAGTGCCGGCCACGTAAAGGGTGTAGGCTCAGGACATGGCATACACCATCTTCTCGAAAGTTGTAGTTGATAGAGACTTGATTGATATTTGTGCAAAAATCAACTTTTTGAGGTCGATTTTATGCATTTATTTAAAAGTGATTTTCACTGTTGAAAGCAAATAATGGCTGTGCGACTGAAACTTTAAAACTTAGCTACGTAAATGATGATTAAAGAGTTTCTTATCATGAATGAGCTATTATATTTAAGGCAAAAAATTTATAATATAAATTTTGTACTATATTGCTATAAATTATGAATTAAGTAATTGTATTTTTTGAAACTTTTTCTCTTATTATATAAGAGGGAGTTTGCACAAAGCAAGCTCCTCCCCGTCAACATGGCTACTTGGCATAGGGGCACTTTTGATATTTTGTACTCCCTCCGTTTCACAAAGAATGACCTAGTTTGACTTGGCACGGAGTTTAAGAAAATAAAAAAGACTTTTGAATCTTGTGATCCTAAATTAAAGTTATGTCAAATGTACAAAATTGTCCTTTAATCTTGTGGCCTTAAACATGTCACGTGGAGAATTGAAAGTAAAATGTTACCAAAAAAAGAAAGATGTCATTCTTTTTGAAAACATATTAAAAAGAAAATGAGGTTATTCTTTTTTAAACGGATGGAGTAATTATTTTGCTACAAACCTACTGTACTTTGTGCTATTAACCATGTACGTTTTCCAAGTTAGACAAAATAACCAGATTGCTATTTCATTCCTTTATACACTTTAACTTTATCTTCAAAGTATGGGCCCTACTTCACGATGTTTGATTTTAGGTTAAACCATCGGTGACCTCTTAAAGTTGACATCAATTTTTACTTAGTCATTTTAATTAGATTTTGTTCATTTTAGGCACTTCATATCATGTACCGTTGTCATTTTCACACTTTTTTTTACAATCACTCAAATATGTAAAGTGTGTGTGGCTGATGACATATCAACGTGACAAATTAAATAAAGACATGTGGCACATATATACCAAAAATAATTCTCAAACAATGATTTTAAGTAGAAAAAAAGAGGCCAACACTAAATGACATCTGGAATTTTTTGTCCAAAATTTTTAAAAATTAAAATTTACCCAACCCCACCCAGATCATCTTCTCCACTCCCACCCACCCCCAACCCCTCCCCCACCCCACCCAGCGTCTTCTCCACCCCTTACCGACCCTAACCCCCATCCACATCGTCCTCTCCACCTCTCCCCCACCCCACCCATTGTCTTCTCGAAAATTTGTTATCAAAGAGGAAAAAGCGCTAGGAAATGAAATGTTAGTTCCTTTTTTTGATTCACCATGGAAGGGTTAGTTCTTGATGTTGAAATTCGTTTTTTTACTGTGGCATTATCAAATCGATTTCCCTCATAGAAAGGAGTTTAAGTTTTGGGAGATGCAGGCTTAAAATGGGGAAGAAAAAATAAAAATAAAAATAAAAATTGATTAAAATAGTCTTTCACGCGTTGATAAAGAGTGTGTTGCACTCATTATGCCATGTTAGCAAAAAGTGTCAAAATGACACAGCGAAACATGAATTGAAGTATCTAAAATGAACAATATTTGGGATGTCTAAGTAAAAGTTGGTGTCAACTTTAAGTGACCACCGATGAATTTGGCTTAATTTTAATAAAAAGGTTGCCGGCATGCATCAATCATCATTACATAATGCGCATGAAAATTTGAAGTAATTCATCTTTATGTTAGCACTAACTAATTATATTATATGCAAAAATCTTAATTCTTAATAGAATAAATTTTATCCAAAGGAATCAAAAATTATTTAGTCTCCGCAGTGAGAAAAAATCAGTGTACCATACAAATTTCCACAATATTATGGAAATTTAATAAACAAAACGAAATATTTTTATGTGCAATCAAAATTTAAATTATTTTAATTTTTAAGAATGAGTTATTTATATGATATACTTAAATAATATTCAAAATTAGACAAACAATTAAAATGGAGAAATTTTTACTGTATTCATAAAATTTTAAAGACTTAAATTAGAATGTATTTTTTATCAAGACCTCAAAATAACTAAGCTCATACTTAAGAGACAACTTCGTTAAGAGACAAACTATATAGGGATTAACATTGTAGATATTATTGTAAGAATTAAATTCTAGTTTAAAAATTAGTGTTGCATAAATTAGTAATGCAACAATATTTAAATTTTCGCATAACTTACCTGATTTACGAGGAAAACAACCAAATGTTACATAAACTAGCAATGATTTTTATATATGTCCTTCAATTTTAGAAAATAAAGGACAACGTCCACTCACATAAGATTTTTGAGAAAAAAGAGCGAGATGATTTACTACTACACAAATATGTATAATTTATTTTAGATTAAAAAATTAAAATTATTTAATAAAAATTACTTAAAATTATCAAAATTAATAATATTTATCAGGTATTCATTTTACAATTGATATGAACGTTTACTACTCTATATATATAAAGTTATTCAAATTTAAAATTTATTTTACCAACATCAATTAAAAATTAACTTTAAAATAAACACGGGCTCTTCATCCCTAGTCCTCCTATAAATGCCACTGGGGACATGAACTATTTCAAAAAAAAAATCCCTTAAATAAATAGCAGTGTAGGACCTTCAAAATATCTGCAATCTTATCTTTGTCAAGGAAATGCTACTACTGCTCTTTAATTTATCCACAAAAGCATCTAAAATTTAGACATGGGCCCCTGTTATTTTCAAACAAAACAAAATCAATTTCATTAAGAAATTCATATTAAATCTCTTTACCTATAAATATTCTCATACTGTTCTAATCCAGATGCAAGATAATGTTTTGAAGGCTGTCAATAGTTCGAATGAAATTAATAATTCATGCCAAATTTATAGATATTTTCGATACTTCTCTTATATATTTTTATTTTAAAAATAGATGATGATCACTTAATCATAATGAATTAATTATATATTTTTCGGTTCATTAAATCAATAAATCATAGTAACTTGAACTGATTTGATATAAATGCCTGATGTGAATAAATATTTATCCAAACTATTTGTGATGATAAGTATCGATTTAGTGTGAGATAAGTGTGTGTATCTATTAGTAAAAATTAGTGGATATGGATATAATGCATCTAATGTTCATAACTCACGCCCATTGATATAAGACAATTTTTGTGCTCTTAGTAAAATGAATTAATTGGACTAATATGAGTTTAGATGCAGCCAAGGCAACAATTAAGATAAGACATGCCAGAGTTTTATGCTTATCTAACACCAAAAACAGACTTATTTTTTAATTAATTGAGTCATGTGTCAACTAGTAGAGTTCAATAAACTGAGGGGTGTGATCCATTGACCTATATTAATATTCATATAAAATGAGCATTGAACATTATTTTTTTATGTATTTATGATGGGTTTAGAAGCCATCGGCTAAATGAGTATTTTTACAGAGAGCCGATCGAATTCAGGATCTTTCATTGCATAAATTTATTGAGAAATGAAGTCATAGATACATAAATGTAGGAGTAAAAAATGATCTTTTGTATAAAATCCTACCTAGGTCGTTTGAACAAGATTAGGGGCCTAAAGTCAAACCTTATTAAATGGTCTTATTTTTTTCTCTAGGTGACATATATAAATTGAATGACAATAACAACAATAACATACCCAATGTCACGTGAGATCTGTAGAGGGTAAGATGTACACACCTTACGATGTAAATAGGTAAAACAATGCAAATTTCAATTAAAAAAATTAAGTTAGAATAACATAATCTGGTTGAAATATTTAATAAATTGATATAGCAATAATGAAATAGTATTGCGCTAAATCTGATAAGTGATAAGTTGATATAATGATATCGAAATAGCCAAGAGAGGACCCACGTATAGAGTTATGGGTGCTCGAGCACTCATTGACCCCAACGGAAACTTTGTATATGTATATAGAAAATGCTGAAAAAGTTATATAAGATATTCGTCAGCACCATTAAACAAAATGTTATGGGGTGCGTTGGTCGTGAAGTTGAATTCTAAGATTGTTTGTGCTTTGCACCGGGTTCGAATCCCGGCGTACCGTCCTAACTTTTGTTTAAAAAAAAGCAAATTGAACTTCTTCATAGTTTTTGACTTTTTTTTATACCTTTTCACATACTCTTTGCTTATATTTATTTTTTTTGTAGTTTTTTCATTTTCCTACTTTTTATATTTCATTACTAACTAAAAAATCTTAGTAAGCTTCTACAAAGAAATCTTTCTTGGCTAGCAACTTTACGTTAAAGGAATTGAGCACCCACGACCATCAAATCTTAGATCCGTCACTGGAAATAGCACTGCACTAAATATGATAAGTTGATATAATGATATTGAAATAGTGTTGTTTGCTTCAATATAATAATAACTTGTTGCACTGCTTGAAATGTGAAGAAGACATCAAAAGGTAAATTTGATCTTTTTGAAAACAGATAACAATAGATTTACATAATGCAAAATATTTAACCTTTGGGAGACTTCAGAATATTCAGTACTAAGATAATTGCTAATGATGGTAAGCACCCGTCACTTCCAACCCTAAAGTTGTGAGTTCGAGTCATCAAGGGAGTAAAAAAATTGAGAGCTAACAAAATATAAATGAGACAACAAAATAAATAGCCATATAAGAACAAATACTACAATACCTAAAAATCATTACATTTCTCAATTATTATAATTATTCCCACATTAAATAAGGTAAAAATATATTATATTTTCTACACAAAAGATTCTTTACAATTTTCTACCCATATTATATATTCTTTGCAATAATATATATATATATATATATTTATGGTCGAAATCCTACCTAAACTTAAGTGTTATTAGTTTCAATATGTAAAATAATCTATTGCAAGCAAAATTTTCCAAATACTCCTAAGTAGATTCTATATGATTTAGTCCTTCGAATTTGAAAAGTAATAACATATCAGAAAAACAAATTCTTCAATAATTGTTTGGTGTCCAAGTAGGCTAGGCTTAACTAAATAGTTAGGCTTGTCTTTAATTATATAATATCTTGTAAGTTGTCAGAAGATTGCATGTATAGGCCTTCGGGCACGGAATTTGAATGGCTAAATGTGTGGTTAACTCTTGTTAGGCTAGTGATGGACTTGATTAGCTAATGTCGACCTTATGATGATTGTTAGGTGTTATCCTAGGGAAGATGATTTGTTGGTAATTAGATTATGAGCTGGAAATGGTTGGGAAGGATATTTTAGAGCAGGTGATGATTGTTGATTCCTGTTAATTTTATATTGTTATCAATCACATGCAATGAATATGTTTACTTAGTGTACAAGTGTGATTTGTATTCATTGTGATTGTGACTGTGATTATGATGTGTGATTGTTGATTAGCTCGGATACCACACCTAGTATATACTAGCGGTTGACTCGGGTACTACACCTAGTATATACTAGCAGTTGGCTCGAGTACCACACGTTATACATAATATCCCTTGGTTGTCTCGATTACCATGAATGGTACAAACTTGATTGGCACAAATACCACATCTGGTACGGAACACACACACATGAGTGGTTGTATTAACTGAATATACTTTTCGTAATGTGACTGTTGCATGTTGGTCCATGAGTGGTTATATTGTTGTAATTAAAGGTTGGGTGGCTCTTATGTGGGTCGGTATTGCATGTGAGATACCAGAAGTGATATTTCAAGAATCCCTCTGGGTTACCCAAGCTAGTATTAAACCATGTGTAGGTTAAGTTAAGGAGAAATAAGTAAGATTTTTGTTGGTCAATATAGAGTTGGTGGATTTGAGATTAGGAATGGAGTTAGTAGAGGAATTTTGTTGTTGGTAGAATGAGTGGGTCTAGAAGTCTCTATGTGATAGAAGGGTTAAGTTATGATCTAATAAGAAGGTTAAATGCCCTAGATAGTGGAGTTGGCATCGGGGGGAGGTGAGGTGACTTGAGTAGGAATGAGTGAATCCAAAGGTGGTGGTATCCGATAGTTAGGGTGGTGGATAAAGGATCAGGGGTGTATTATAGTATATCTCCAAGTTTCATGTTTTTTTTATTATTTGTATGATAATATATCTGGTGGATTCGGGATAGACCAATGATGCTTACTAGTACATGTTGTTTTATACTGATACTACTCTTGTTGTGCTACTTGGCATAATTCGGTTGAAGGATTAGTGATGTTTCTTATGTGAAGATGAAGATGATCTCCGACAGATTCTACCTCTCCTCTTATTGTGGGAGTTGTATCTTATTGTTTTCGAATTTCATAATCTCCTAGAGCTCTTGTACCTATTTAGACTAGTTCTATGGTAGGGTTCAAAATATTTTAACAAAGATACTTTATTTTAACTAACTTTGAGCATTTCGGTAATTAAATAAGGTGTTTAGCTTACACTGGATTCACTTCCGCATTTCATGTTTGAGTTTTGGGGTAAGGATTCTCCTGTCTAGATGTTGTAGTAGGTGTCCTCACGGCCCGATGAATTGGATCGTGATACACTCTCACTAAGGATAAACATTTAATCACTCATGGAATGTTCTATAAATTGTTCAATATACATGTGAAATTAATTCTACATGATACAAATAAATATGAAAAGGTTAGAAACTTAGAAAAAATAAATCTACATGATACAACTCGTTCAGTTATATAGTGACTCAAAAAAAAAAAACTCGTTATGAAAAGATAGGAATGATTTCCACTAAAGTGCTTTAAAGTCGTAGAGTTAAACAAATAATGTTTTAAGAATGTGATGCATATAATCTCTGTAATTTAGGAATCAAATGTGCGTTTGTAAGAGATATATTAAAGAGAATCTCAATAGCTAATCAAAATATAAGAGGTTAAACAAACACTACTAAAAAACTATCAAAAAACGACTGCCAAAAGCGGCGAACTGCGCGCTTTTTTGGTCAAAATCAACGGAAAAGCGACGCAGTCATGTTCGTCGCTTTTTGGCTCGATGCTTTTCAAAAAGCGATGGATTGCGTCACTTTTTGATTATTTTTTTCAGATTTTTTTTTAACAAAAGCAACGGAGTCCATCGCTTCTTTTATATTTTCATTTATTTTTTATTTCCAATAAGCGACGCAGTCCGTCGCTTTTCTGGAAATTAAT
The DNA here is from genome assembly GCA_036250505.1 of Solanum acaule. NCBI lineage: Eukaryota > Viridiplantae > Streptophyta > Magnoliopsida > Solanales > Solanaceae > Solanum > Solanum acaule. The sequence goes on along the minus strand of JAJOOR010003594.1, from coordinate 35,533 downwards.
ATTTTAAAAATTCCAGAAAAGCGACGGACTAAAGGACACTGTCCGTCACTTTTCTAGAAATTTTTATTTTAAAAATCCCAGAAAAGCGTCGGGGTAAAGGATACTGTCCGTCGCTTTTCTGGAAATTAATTTTTTTAAATACCCAGAAAAGCGACGGACTAAAGGACCCTGTTCGTCGCTTTTCTGGGTTTATTTGAAAAAAATAATGCAAAAAAGTGACAGACAAAACCACCCTGTCCTTCGCTTTTTTCTGCAATTTTTTGACAGTTTCTGTTGCCCACCTGCAAATACATATCAATTCAATTCAATTTATATTCAATCAGCCCAATCAAACAATATAATCTAAACATCACACACAACATATATAAGAAACATCAAACCTAAATCAATCTTCAAATATATCTAAACCACAATACAAAAACTTAAAAAGTTATTCAAAATTAGTTTCAAAAAGTTCATAAAAGAGACCTAAACTAGGGAGTGCGATCTACAAAATCATCATCCTCATCATTGTCGTCGTCGGTGTCCTCGGCAGGAAAAGATGTAGTAGGTCGACGATAGAGGTTCAGCACTTGTTTATTGATTTCCTGAACGGTCGCACTCATGCTTTGTTGTTCAGCTACTCTTCTCCGCTCCGACTCTGTCAGTGTCGATGTAAGCTGTGCTATTTGAGCCGACATAGCAGCAATATGAACACCGTCAAGTGCCTCGGCTTGACGTGATGATCTAATACCTTCTAAGCCTGACTGGAGTCTTCTTACATCGTTTCGAGAACCTAGACCATAGACTCTACCCTTGTGTGTCCCCCCTACCACTTTCTCTGTCCAAATTTGGGTGGACAGTTCAAGTGTTATTTGGACCGAACTATCTAAATTCTCAGCGACATACTGATTATATTCATTCTGCATATTAAATATAAAAATTGACATCAATATATATACATATCATAAATATATTCACTATTAATATATATTATTCATATTAAATAACTTACAAAAGTTCGTTCGGCCCTTTCCTCGATCCACACATCCGAATCCGACTCATTTTCTTTCTTCTTCACATGCGTCTTGTTGAAAACCTCCGGTCCAATAGGAGTGGGCCCCAATTCTTTTTCATATAAGTAAAAACTGAAATTTATAACGATATGTATAAATCAACTAATTATTTATTTAAAAGTTTGAATTAGAACTTATCATCTCTTGTAATTGTTCCAACGGTCTTGGCACCTTCGGTGTGCAACAAGCCACCCTTAAGACTGCCTCTAGCCTTTTTGGATTGTTCAGACATTGCCTTAAACTTATCTGTGTTCCAATACTGACCCAAATCATCAAAAACATGAGGCAACATCCAACCCGGACATTGATCAGTATCCCAAACTTTCATTAGCCAGCTAGACAGTCTCATGGATGTCCTCCTTTCAAATGTGGTCGCAATGACCAAATTGTACCTCGACTCCCAAGTACACATAGTCTAAAAAAAAATTGAATAGCGTTAATTAGATAGATAGTAAAAAAGAAACTAAAGTATTCTAAAATTATTAAACTTAACTAAAAAATATATACCTTAAATTCATTAAACATCGCCTGGCATATACTGTTTGGAATCTCGCTCCAAGAGTGATAAGCATGTGTATAAAGTCTTCTAACACAGTTTTTTAAAGCCCGGGCAGCATCCTTTGCAGGATGCCACCTACAAAACACATAATAAATATGTTAGTTCATGAATAATATATTAAAGTATAAGAAATAAATAAAATAAACTAACAAATAGATAACAAAACAAACTTACGATGATCCATCCGGCTCAATCATGACTCTACCAAGTCTGTCCTTCTGGCCAGAAGCTAGAGCAGGCATCTCAGCATCTGGTATAGCACTAGGTACAGCTGTAGATGAAGGTGATACACTAGGATGCACAAAATGCTGAGTCAATTGAGGCGTACCGGCCATAGCATCTGACTGCTCGCTACCAGAATCTCCAATCCTCATGACAGATAACTGAGGAGATGTACCTGTGGGAAATGGAGTACCATACGATATCCCACCTGCCGATAAGGGTCTTGGTCGACGAATAACTTGTAAAGGTAGGTCCTTGTAGCGCCGTGGAGGCAATGCCTGTGAAATAGAGGAAGCACCGACTGATCGACGATAATTATAATAATATGCCTGAGGATCCGCCGTACCAAATGGAACTATAAATAAATGAGTATAATGACTGATGCACTCTGGCGCAGAAGAAATAGATCCTGGAATATCCTCAGGATCTATGGGTCTCCTAGACTTCTTCTTTTTAGCCTTATTAGTCTGGCTAACTCCAAGATGCTCGCGATGTCTATCAGCGTCACCGCCTGATGACATCTGTATGCAAATTTACATGTATAATATATAAAAATTATAAATTAAATAAAATTAGCAAAATAAATTAACTTACATATACTAGATTTCATTCTACCACTATTCCTCCTCGCTTGTTTCAATTCCATCATTCTCCCATTCTTCCTCCTTAGTTGTTTCATTTTCATTATCGTTCCATTCTTTGTTATCAAATGATTCATTTTCCTCATTCTCGGATATTTCTTCCTCAACATTCATTATCTTATCATCAGATACTTCTTCTAATATATGTTGAAGATGTTGTAGTGCGGTTTACAATTCAATATCAACTTGTTGATGAACAATTGCAATATCATTTTGATATGCCACATCTATGACATTGTCAATTTCAATTCTTCCACAGGCTTAGTTTTTATAACAACCCACCAATCAGCTTTGTCTCTACGCAATGGATATGGAGCGTAATACACTTGTTTAGTATTTTGTGCAATAATAAAAGGATCATAACTTCTGTATTTCCTGGTGTACTTAACTTCAATTATATTATGTTGATGGTCCACCTTTGTGCCTCTATGTGATGGGTCAAACCACTCACACCGAAACAATACAATCTTCTTCTTAGGCCAACCTGAATACCTCACTTCAATAATCCCATGAATGACGCCATAATATTCAATAGTTTGGCCAGTACCATCAACATCACCTTGTATGTAGACACCGCTACTATTAGTTTTCTTGTTCCTAGAAACTTCTTCACTTTGAAGCTTAAAACCATTGACACAATACGTATTCATTGTCAGTACTTGAGATTCAGGTCCAAGTGCTACTTCTTTCACTAATTGCAAATGTTGGACACTTGAGAATTCATCGTAAACCTATGTAATTGTTATTTCAAGTAATATAATTTAGTATAACATGAATATATTATTAAATACTTAGTGATTCAATGTAAGCTTGCACACTTACATAGTTTGTTATCCATTTGGAAAATTATGTATAGATGGCTTCATTACCCCATGTGTTTACGAATAAGCTGATAATTTTACATTCAAGTATTTCGTTAGTTAATGAACACTTATTAGTATGTAATTTGATAACATATTTTGAACATTTACTTGAGATATGGTTGAATCTCTGGATAAATAAGTAAAATATGTGTCACAGCTGATTGCATTTTCATATTAGTGAAGCCTCGCTTTCCATGCTTTTTAGATCCTTGACCGTTTTAATTAAAAATTGATATCGGTGGAAATAAAGGATCAATATCACCTTCATCATTGTGATTGGGCCTGTTTCTCCTACATGACTCATCATTACCAAAGTAATAAGAATAAAAACCACCAGTTTCTCTCCCAATATGACCTTGAACAATTGATCCTTCGATCTTTCCCCTTTGCTTAATTGTTTGCTTGGAACTGCCAATTTTTCTGCATGTATATATGTATATATATGTTAATAAAAGACTTGGTGAATATATATAACTTAGTGAATATTTCAAATGGATACATCTATCTTGTTTGAACCAGACCTCCGAGGCGGGCCTTGTGGTTAATTGGAAGATGCTCCATCACATCAAAGAAACCACATGGAAATATCTTCTCCAACTTAGTAGTAATAACAAGAATATTTTTCTCCTTCCTGTCTAAACTACTCTCCAACAACTATCCAGAACACAATCTTTTAAAAAAGACTTATCTCTGTGATTGGTTTCCATATCCTTTCGGGTAGATGGCTAAAAGCGATAGAAATTAAAGTTTCCATGAATACATGACAAACATGACTTTTCATACCTATCAATTTTCCTTCATTCATATCTTTCCTAAATTCGAAGCATAGCCCTTCGGCATCCTCAAATTTTTAATCCACTCACAAATTTCACGTTTCTCATCCAATGTGAATGAAAAGCTACCTTTGGGCTTAACTATTTTACCATTTTGTAATTCCTGCAGCCATAACTCTTTTCTCCTACTATAGTCCTTTATGTCCATTCTAGCTTTTGGATTGTCTTTTGTCTTACCCTTAACATCCATTACTTTGTTAAACAAATTATCAAAATAATTTTTTTCAATGTACATCACATCAAGATTATGTCGTAGCAAATTGTCCTTCCAATACTGCAACTCTCAAAATATGCTTTGTTTGGTCCAATTATGTTCAACACCATATCCAAGAAGTCTAGAAAGTGAAGTTTCTGTAACTTTAGATAATTGAGAAACTCTCTCCCAAATTTGATGCCCCTGTGAGTAATGGAGGTGGGGGTCACTTTCAATCTTATTTTTCCTAAATGCATTTTTCATCTTTCTAAACTCATGGTCTATTGGCAAGAACTGGCGATGACAATCAAATCATGTATTTTTTCTGCAATGCTTTAAAGTGAATGCCTTACTATTTTCCATGCAATACGGACATGCTAGCTTTCCAGCTGTCATCCAAGCAGACAACATCCCGTATGTAGGAAAATCATTAATAGTCCACATTAAAAAAGCACGCATAACGAAATTCTACTTAGTTGATATATCATAAGTCAAAACGTCTTCAAACCACAATTGTTTAAGCTCATCTATCAATGATTGTAGATAGACATCAATCAAACTTTTTGGATTACGGAGACTTGGAATAACACAACTTAGAAAGATGTAGGGACTGGTCATGCACATTTCAGGAGGAAGATTATATGGAGTAAGAAATACTGGCCAGCATGAATAAGGCGAAGCAGTATTAGATAATGGTGTGAAGCCATCTGCACACAACCCCAATCTAACATTTCTTGGTTCACTAGAAAAATCAGGATATACATTATCAAAATGCTTTCATGCTTTACCATCAGATGGATGAGACAAGACACCCGGCGGCATTCTATATTCACGATGTCATCTTATATGTGGGGAAGACCTCATTGATGCATACAACCTCTTTAACCTAGGAATAAGAGGTAGATAATGCATCGCCTTAACTGGGATCATATTTCCAGTCGGAGTCCTCTTATAATGAGCATGTCCACAAAACTTACAATTTTCTAATTCACTATCAATCTTGTAAAACAACATGCAACATTTAACACAACAATGAATTCTATCATACGTCAATCCTAACTTGGAAACCAAACATTTGTCTGATAGAAGTTATTAGGTGTGTTAAACTCCGGATTAACTAGTTCACCCAAAAGATCAACCATTGAGTCCATAGCCGCATTAGGAACATTCCAGTTTGATTTAATATTCACTAATCTAACCGCAACTGACAAAGTAGAATGTGGACTCCCTTCACATAGTAGACAACTAGACTCTTCTAATTGATCATAGAAGCGTCTTCCTTCTTCATTAGGAACTTCATCAAAATATTGTTCGGGTTCCATCCCACCTTGAACCTCGAAGGCATCATTGATCATTTCATGAACCCTATCATGTTGAACCCTATCATCATGTTCAACCCTAATTTGACCATATAGTGCAAGCATATTATATTCATCCACATGCATCGAATTTTAAAACATACCATTCAATCCATCTCTTTCTCCATGATCAATCCGTACAAAATATTTAGGCTTAAATCCATTATTGTACAAATGAACCTTGACTGTATCTGGTTCAAAAAAATTTAAGCACCTACATGCACTACAAGGACACTTAACCAATCCATTATTCTTGAAAAATATCAAGTGTCATTGTATGTTCAATAAAATTACTAACACCGTCAATAAACTCAGGTTTCAAACCAGCATCAGTTTCACAATGTATATTATACATCTACAAACGATGATCATCTACAAATATATAGATATTCAATTATATTAATAAATTTAATAATAATTTTACTACATTAAACTAATTTATATTGTTAATATAAATACTACATTTCAAGATCTACAAAGTTAAAGATTAATTAATTGATGAATACTAATTAATTAAGTTCAAATTAAGTTCAAGTTCTAGTTCAGTTCAAAATTAAGTTTATATTCCTATCTAAGTTTTCAAGTTATTATAAATTAATTAAGTTCAATAAAGTTCTAATTAATTAAGATCAATAAGATTTTCAAGTACTTCAAAATTCTTATTAAGTTCAAATAAAATCCAAGTTCTAATAAAGTTAAAAATTTAGTTCTAATTAATTAAGGTCAACAACATTTCAAGTTCATATTCCTAATTAAGTTCAAGTTATAGTAAATTCAAGTTATAATTAATTATAAGTTCTAATTAAGTTGTAATTCAAATCCCTAAAATCCCAAATTCAAACTAGCTAGCTAGTGCTAAAATCCCAAATTCAAACTATTAGTCCTAAAATCTCAAATATAATTCAAACTAGTCCTAAATTTCAAATTCAAACTAGTCTTAAAATCACAAATTCAAACTACTCCTAAAAATTTCAAAATCAAACAAGTCCTAAAATTCCAAAATCAAACTAGTGCTAAAATCCCAAATTCAAACTAGCTAGCTAGTCCTAAAATCTCAAATATAATTCAAACTAGTCCTAAATTCCAAATTCAAACTAGTCTTAAAATCACAAATTCAAACTAGTCCTAAAATTCCAAAATCAAACTAGTACTAAAATCCCAAATTCAGACTATTAGTCCTAAAATCTCAAATATAATTCAAACTAGTTAGTCCTAAAATCCAAAAATCAAACTAACTCAAATAATACCCAAATTCAAACAACTCCTTAAATACCCTAATTCAAACTAATCCTACAATCCCAAATCAAACTAATTAACTCAAGAAATACTCAAATTCAAACAAACCCTAAGATAGCTTTTATTCAACTAACCATAACATTAAAAATTTCAATTCACTCACTAACTAATAATCCCTAATTCAAACTAACAATCAATAAACACAAATTAAATAAACTAATTACAATTAAATAACTAACAAAATCAAAATATACCTCAAATTGAAAAACTTTTTGATGAATTATTAAAACCTAACCTTAAAGGAGAAGGAGAGATTGAAGAGAGAGGAGAAGCCGGCGGCGGCTGGTCCGGCAGCTACAACTCACGGCGGCAACAACGCGCGGTGGCGGCGGCAGATTGGTGAGGAGTGGAAAGAAGGAGGAGAGAAGGAGTAGAGAAGGAGAGAGATTGGAGAAATAGGGAAATGTGGGAAAATCGCGTCTGTCTTTCAGATATTTAATGAAGAGCGACGGACAACGTCTCTACGTCCGTCGCTTTTTTTTAAAATAGTTGACCAAAATTTTGACCAAAAAACGACTGACTAAGAGACACTCTCCGTCGCTTTTTTAAAATAGTTGACCATGTATTTTGACCAAGAAGCGACAGACATAAAGATGTTGTCCGTCGCTATAATAAAAAAATAACTAATAAAATAAATTAAAAGCGACGAATGGTGTGGTTAATTTTTAATTTATATATAATTATTTTTAATAAAAGCGGCGGATGGCGTCGCTATTTATATTAAATAAATAGTTACTAAGTATATATATATATATATGGCGCAAAAATCCGCTAAAAAAAACAACGGACTAAAATATGCCGTCCGTCTCTTTTTGTCAAATAATTTAAAAAATAATTATTTTTATTAAAAAGCGACGAATAGTGTGGCAAATGGCATCACTTTTCTGAGCGACGCCGTTCGTCGCTTTTCAGTCCATTGCTTTTTAGAAGCTTTTTAATAGTGAAATTAAAAGTTCAAAATTTGTTGCATCATTTTAGAGTTTTATAATGTATCATTGCCAGTGTTTGAGAGAATTTTAAAGAGACTCAAACATATGTCATTGTGTTAGAATACATGGTTTTATATTACAATATTATTTTACTTGTCGTAAGTTATGATTAAATTATACGAGCTTATAAACGTTTTATCCGTACTAATTATCTTAAAATTTTAAATATGTGTTATTTTTTTTGGTACATTAATATGAATTAGACAATATATATTTTCACATTGTTATAACTTATAGTGGAAGGTCTTTTACTAAGCATGACTATAAATAAAAAATATATACATATTTGACCGAGGGCAAATTTTAAAAATATACAAATACAATAAAAAAAAATACCTTATAAATTACGATCACTTCACATACGAACTTACTAAGAGATCCCATCAAAGAATGACACAAAAAAAATTTAAAAAATAATTCAAGAATATAATTCTAATTAGGAAAAGTATTGGATGTGTAATTATGATATTTACAAAGAAAAAGAAAAGAAAACCCAATTAATATTATGGGATTTGGTCAAATCCTTTTGGATAAACAAAAACAAAGAAGGAAATTCAATTAATATTACATGATCTGGTCAAATCCTTTTGGATAAACAAAAACAAAGAAGGAAATTCAATTAATATTACATGATCTGGTCAAATCCTTTTGGAAAAGGAAGTCACATAAAATGTTTTTTACTTTTTTATTATTTGTGTCCATTTCCACAAAATAATGTGATAATTTTATCACTATAAATATATATACCCTTGATATTGAGATCAAATATCACATTTTCTTATTTTCTCAAATTAGAAACTCAGTAATGCTAGAATTAATTCTTCAACCAAGAATGAAGTTTCTAACCATGGAAAAGAGCTTCAAGCAATGTTGATAGAAGGTTCAACTGAAAAATTCCTTCTTCAATTACAAAAATTCAGGAAAAAATTGAAATCCAAACTAAAAGAGTGACACTCAATTAAAAGGAGTGGTGTTTCACTCTCCGATAGCACCCTTGGAGTTGTCTTCAGTCCCTTGGGGCTAGAGAAAATCCTCCTCCTGATTTCGATGTTGGGTAATCAAATTTCGTTAAATTTGTTATATCTGTTATTTCAATTTTATTTTAGTATGTTTATTATGAAATGAAAATATATGACAAATTTAACGGGATCTATATGATCCAACATTAGAAGTAGGCGAAGGATTTTCCCTGGCCCCAAAAGGAGACAAGACACCTCCAAGAAAGCTATTAGAGAATGCAACACCACACTCCTTTTTTATTGAGTGTCACTCTTTTAGCTTCCCTTAATTTGGCTTTCAAGATTTTCTTGAATTCTTGAAGTTGGAAGAAGGCTAGATTACTTTAGTGCTAGGTAGAGGATATAAACTCTATTTGCATATCTATCATTGTATTTTTTTTGTTATGGAATAAGTAATTCACAATAATTCACAAATTTTTCTAATGTAAACTGAGGCAGAAAATTTTTGTTTCGTTTTTTCTCTGTCTTTAACGATTCACAGGTTTCCTCGCAAAGCACAAATTGATGTTAAGGAATAAAGTCCCACATCTGGTTAGAAAGCAGAATGTTCAATCAAAACAAATGTTAGAATTATCTTTTAAACCTATAATGGTCCAACGTCTCAAAATTCATCTTATAAACATCAACAAAATAAGCATTGAAGAATATTTTACAAACTAATATTTCGAAGAGAAGCAGTGATTCGGGCCAAATTTCAAATACAAGTCTCAAATCTTAACTTCGAGATCAAGGTACACACCATAAAAGGGTGATGTGATAATCGAAGATCCAAAGCGAAGATATAAAGGAAGACTTTATACTACATATATGATTTTGTATTTTCCTTTCTCTTTTCTCATATTTTTCAATATTATGATGTAAAAACAGGTAGCCACAAATCCGAATTTCGACAGAACCTCATTTGACTCTCCAACTCATCATTCTATCCACTTGAACTATACATGACCTGATTCATTTATAGTAAGGATGTGTCAGTTACCCAAACCTAGGACTCAGTGAAACCTCTTATCTTTTATTTATTTTCCTATTTGAATAAATGATACAATCACAAAACCAGTCACTCGTTTACTTCTTTGCTAAAAAACTCTCATGATTTCAAGAAAAGAGGGATATAATGTGAACAACAAACTTTTTACCCAACTCATGGTTTTACACTTAGTTTGGAAAGTCACTCTGGTAATTGGATTTGGAGTAATTGGGTGTAATTACACTATTTGGCCTGCTTGATTGGCCAGATAATTACTTGGTCGGCACGTTATTGGGTGTAATTGGCAGGGTGTAAGTACACTCTCAATTACCAGCAATCAATTCCCAGGGAGGGCTTGTGAATTGTTGGTAATTGCATGGTGTAATTACTAGCTAATTACTTTTTAATTTCTTCTTCTTCTTCTTTTTTCCTTTTAATTTATCTTTTATTTCTATTATTCTAATTTTGTATTTTATTATTGTAAAACTTCTAAAATTTGTTTTTTATTTTTTATATTCCATTCCCTTCTCAACCTTTACTTCATATGATTCCATGCAATTTTTTGTATTATTTATTTTTTAGGTCATGCTTATTTTTTTGTTGGCATAATTTTGATAGTATTCTAATTTTTAAATTAAAGTAGAATTCATTGTTGGGTAAGGTTATAGACTTACGTTTTCCTTTACTTTTAAATCGTGTTTATGTATATTATGTTGAAATTTGACATAAGACTAATTTATTTTAAATTTAAAACTTATGTTATATTTTTAGTTTCATTTGTTTCAGTAGTATTGATTTGAGACTTCGCACTACAAGTCATTCATCTTTTGTGAAACTTGATAGATTATTTTTTTGCCAAATATTTTAATAATTTATGACATTTTATTTATAATATTAAAAAAAATTCAAACTTGCATTTAATGATGCTCATAGAAATCTTGTACTTTAAGTTTTCATGATTAATTCAATTGAAATATACTAATTTGAAAAATATGAATTAATTCTTTGTTCATAATATCAATTAAGACATATGCTTATTAATTCATATATTTTTTTTTAAAAATACATATTTTAAATGTTTGATATAATATCACTTATAAAGTTTCTTATTTGTCTAATATAAATTTCAAATAAGTTTTTATTTTTCAAATTTAATATAACCTTATTATTGCACTTGTGCAACTAAACAGTACACTTCTAATTACACTATGGCAAACAAACATGTCAGTGTAATTACCATGTCGTATAATTATTATGCTAGTAATTACTACCCTAGTAATCATACCAATTCCAACTACCTTATGACTTTCCAAACATACCCTTAGTGTTTTTAATATTGTTTAGGTCTAAATTAGATAATTTGATTTTAGCTTATTTTAATAAATTTATTTCAACATATTTGAAAACAACAAATGTCATGTTCTAAGTCTACAACCTAAGCGTGGACGGCACTCAAAAATATTTGTTGGTCCAAGCGAATCCTTGGTCTGGCTGACTACTTAGCGGAAGACTAAACACATACATGCGGAACTTTAATGTTGAGCATTCAAAAAAACACTTAGCTAAAGCCCATGCTCTATCTGAAAGTACTGATAATGAAAATGTTTGAAATCTCTGAAGGGAAATACTGAACTAACTTTTTAACTCTAAAGGTAGGTGTCGGGACAAGACCCACATCTACCTCAAATGTACTAACTGACTACTACTACTAATAATAAGCATAATGAATGAAGTCCCCCGAAAGTAAGGAGGTCTCACTAAAGGCTCACGAGGTAGTGATCTCAATAGAGCGCTTTTTGATGATTCTGAGCACTCATATTTGCATCATAAAATGATGCAACGTCAAAAGAAGTCAGTACATGAAATGTACGGTATGTAATAAAATTGATATAAACAACATCTGAACCAAAATAATATTGAAAATAACTTGACTAAAAGTAAAGCATGCAATATAATATAAGTAAAGCTTTACATCTGAATAATGTAATGCATATCAATTTCTAAAATTTTACTTCACTTTTCTTAAGGAGTTTCTCTAACTGACAGCAATCACTATGAGCTCGTGATGATACAACGTCTAGCCCACATTTCTAGAGTCATCTTATACATTGCTAGAGTATAGGCAACAAAACTCAACTTATGGATCCATCTAACCCCCCCCCCCTATGAGGTTGCATGTGGAGTCGCATGAACCAATGGCATGATTGTATCTATCCTGGTGGCGCAGGTTATAGGGCTTGAGTTATCGATACTCGTACCCAAATCGGTGCTCAATACTACTCCCAGAATATGCAATAATGCTCATACTAATATATATGTGTTGAGTTAGTACTCAAAAGGCCCTCTTTAGAGAAAACCGATCTTTACATTACTGACCGAAACTTCTTTTGAAACTACTTATGCTCTTCTTGATTTATCAATATTTTTCTCAATACAAAATACTGCATTTGGAACCATTAGTATTCCCTTAGCAACTCTTATCAACTGATAACTTAAAATACTTGAATTTACTTTAATTCAGAAGTCAATGCATGGAAGTAATTATGCAAAAGCTTTTAACAATTCTCAACTAAATAAAGTTCATGTGATATAATAAGCATGAACAACAATTGAAGAACCAAAATAAATAAAGTACTATAATCTCAATGATAAGAATCAAAATTCAATAACAAGGAATAAAGGTCAATTCAAAGTTCATGAAAACGGATAAAAATTCTAAATTTAACTCTTGCTGACTGAATTTCAAAGGTAGGGTTTGAGGACGAACTTAATCCATCACTATGAGTAGCCTTACATACCTTAGTGGCAAATTTTGTGAAATACAATAGTAGCCTTAAATACCGAAGTATTTCTCAAGCATAGAGATATGAAATACTGGATGAAAAGTCGTTAATTCAAGTGGTAGCTCCAGCTCATAAGCTACATTACCAACCCTTTTTTAAATCTGGTAGGGACCAATATAATGGGACTGGGGTTTCCTTTCTTTCCGAACCTCATGACACATTTCATGGATGAAACCTTCAAGTAAACCCAGTCGTTTATTTCGAACTCTAAAATATCTTCGACTAATATCAGTATAGGAATTTTGATGGCTCTGTGCGTTATTTAGCCTCTCTTGAATAGTCTTTGCCTTCTCCATGGCTTAATGAACCAAGTATGTCCCTATCAACTCAAATTTACCAACTTCAAACCAACCAATCAGAGATCTATACCTTCGCCCATAAAGAGCCTCATAAGGAGCCATCCAAATGTTGGAGTGAGAACTGTTATTGTATGCGAACTCTATGAGAAGTAATGGATCATCTCAATTTCCCTTGAAGTCAATTATACAAGCCCTCAGCATTCCCTCTTAAGTATGGATTGTATGCTCTTCCTGACAATCTGTTTGAAGGTTAAAAACAGTGCTAAGGTATACCTTTGAGCCTACACTTTCTGAAATGGCTTCCAAAATTGGGCGGTAAACTGACCACCTCTATTTGAAATGATGGAAATTGGAACTCCATGGAGTCGAACTATCTCACAAATGTACAATCTAGTATAGTCATATGCTGAATCAGTTATCTTCACTGGCCAGAAATGTACTGGTTTAGTCATCCGATCAACAATTACTCAAATCGAATCGTGTTGTCGGTGAGATTGTTATAAGCTAGTAATGAATTCCATATTGATCATCTCCCATATCCTTTCTTGAAGAGCTATGTTCTGACTCACACCACTGGCCTATGGTGCTCAACTTTGACTTGTTTGCAAATTGGACACTTAGAAACAAATTTCGCAATATTTCTCTTCATTTCATTCCACCAATACACATCTCTCAAGTTATGGTACATTTTGGTAGAACCTAGAAAAATCGAATATTTAGAACTCTAGGTTTCTGCAATGATTCTATATTGGAGACTGTCAATATCTGGAACGCATAATCTACCTTGGTACCTCAACACACCATCTCCCCCTAGTTCAAAAGTCAATACCTTCTACTTGTGAATATTTTCCTTCAACTGAAGTAGAATAGGGTCCTTGTGTAATGACCGGTTGGCCATTTTTGGTTTTTCCATGAAATTACCATTTTCCCTTCCGTTATTGACCTTGATTCTTCTATGATTAAGTTTGGAAAGTTGGTTTTGGACTTTGAGTAGAATAGAGAGTTTGGTAAATTTTGAGTTTGGAAGGCTAAGTTATTAACAAAGTGGTTGTTGGTGTCTTTTGGAGTTTCAAGTGTGGAAATGAAATTCTATCAATTCCATCAGTTCAAAAATGTGAAATATAATCCGTGAGAGTTGTCGATTTCTGATTCAGAGTCTTTTTAAGGATTTGAGGTCCTAAGTTGTAAAATATTGGAAATTTAGCTTTTGGGTTGACTTTGGTCAACATTGCAATTCGGATGCTTGAGTCAGAATGAGAGTTCCATTGGATTCGAGGGATGATTTTAGGTCTAGGTGAGGTATTGGTTGATTTTTGATAGGTCACAAGCTTGTTTTATCCTTATTAGGCATTAAGTTAGTTTCTTGTGGTTTTCACAAATGTCAGGTCAAGGAGACCTCAGATTCATATTTTGACGATTCTACTGAGTCTAGAACGTCAAGTATAGTTTATTTTCATATATAGTTTATGTGTATGGGATTCCGAACAAATCCTGAGGGTCCTTTTGATGTTTTGAGAGTTGGCTGATTTTTCTGGAGCTTGAGGTCTGTAACTGCAATAGGCCTTTCGCTTTAGCGAAGGTGGGATTGCCAAAACGAACGCCAAGTTTTGTAGGGTTTTCTTAAGTGGAGAAGGGCTCGCTTTAGCGATGGTTGCTTAAGCAAATCCTAGTTTGCAAAAGCAAGACCCCTCAATTTTTGCGAGGTTGGGGGTTTTGACCAGCAAATTTTGGGGTTTAAGCCCCATTTTTCATTTTTGAACTTGGGAAGCCCTTGGTGGCAATTTTTTAGATGATTTCTTGTGCTAAATCATTCGGGTAAGCTTCTATGATCCTAAAACTTCTTTTCTGTTTGATTATTTAGGAATTTTAACATTAAAATTTGGTATTTTGATGGGTAAATGTCAAAGTTTTTCAAGAACTCAAGTTCTTAGCTAAGATAGAGATTCTGAACTGTTATTTAGTCCTTTTTCAAAATGGTTTTCCCCAATGAGTTCCTAAAGACGTGAATAATCGTGACGACTCGAGTCTACACTCTAGACGTGGCCGACACTCAAAAATCATTGTTGGCCCTCAAGTGAACCCTCATCCTAGCTAACTACAACGGAAGACTAACTCAAGCATACATAAGCATCAAATTGAAAGAAATGTTTAAAAAAGGTTTACTGAATCTCAAAATTTCATTGAATATACTGAGTATGAAACATTAGTTTTAAATGAAACATCTGAAATTGAAAGACTCTCCAAAATTATCTATCTACGAAGCCTCTACTATACAAAGATGAGTGTCAGGACAAGACCCACGACTCCTCAAGGGAACTACTACTAACAACTCATAAAACTAGTAGAGTCCTCTGGAAGCAAGGAGACCTCACTCTAAAGTTGACGAGTGGATGAAGCCATCTCAACAGACTCTTGTTTAGGATCCTAAGAACCTATATCTACATCATTAAAAGATGAAGGTCAAATGACATCATTACATTGAACGTACGAGTATGTAATATAGTTGAACAAAAAATAACTGAAAGAAAGGACTACAATAGATAACAATGTACTCAAGCTGAATATAAAGAAATAAAGGAGTTAAATCATTTAAAGCTTTAAAAAATACTCTCTCATCTCTGAACTCAACATAATAAGTGATATATAAAAATACACTTTAACTCTATTGAGAGATTCTCTAACCGACAACCATCACTATGAGCTACATGATGATACAGAGTCTCACCCACACTACTAGAACTGTTCTATACCTTGTCGGGATATAGGATACCTCAACTAAGTGGATCCACTAAGCTATGATTAAAAGCAATAAGGAATCATCTAAAAAGTATGATCATTTACCCATGTTTGCATACGTGGTTTATGAGGATTTTGAGTTGTCTAAATTCATCTCCATATCGGTGCTCAATACTACTCCCAATAATATATATAACTCATGCTCATATGTTTAAAAACTTAACTCTTCCTTTGATTTGAGATAATTGCTCAAACTACCCTCTTAAAATAGGTAACTGCTTTTGAAATATCTTTTGAACTGATAACTCATTTATAAATTAAAGTTTCTCTTTTATCAATGTAAAAACTGATACATTCGGGAATACTTTGCTCCCTTATACTCTTGCTCAATTCAAACTTAAAAACTCTTTCTCAAAAATATACCAAAATCATATTGTGGTATGATCATTGATGACTCAGGAAGCCATACTGCATAAACATTAATGGTATATCTAGATAACATACTGCTTAAACATTGATGGCATACTTGATTGTCATACTAATCATGTTTTAGAAACTCTTTTTCTCAAAATTCATCTTTACTTTCTCAAAAACTATGTTTAAGACAAAAATAGGGTTCATGCTGAAATATAAGCATGAACAACTCAACTCAAGGATCTCAATAACAATGTAGAAAAACTCATTACTCAGAACTCAACGTTACTACCCATCGCAAGAATACTCAATTTAGAGGGTTCATGCTGAAATATAGACATGAGCAAATCAACTCAAGAATCTTAATGCATAATATATATCAATTCAATAATTAGGAATAGAATTTAAAAAAGAAACAGGAACTCGAGAACTCAAAATCAACTCATCTCAAGAATACTCAAATCTAGGGGTAGAATCCTAGATTTCTCTTTTACAGATTTGAAAGTCGATATAGGATATAAGGACAAACTAGTCCAACACTATAATAGACTTACATATCTGGAAGAACAAGGTTCTTGAAGAATCTTGAAAAAGAACTTGATTAGAAGCCTTGAAACCCTAGCTTGAAGGTAAACAATCAAGAAAACCTTTCTTGAGATTCATGAATTACTTTCTTGAAATCTCTATGGCCAAGAATTATGATTTTCATTACTGATTCATAATTTTATGGAGGAATTTGAATACTAAAGAATGGAATTCTTGGAGAAGAACATACGTTGAAGAAGAATCTTGAAAAAGATTGAAAGAATCTTGAATGAAGTCTTCTACTTTAATTTTTCCTTAGGGTTTTGCCTTAGGATTTGAGAGAGAGAAGAGAATTATGAATTAAGAGATGAAAATCTGATTGTTTTGGGTCTTTACTTGGTCAAGAAATTCGTTTAGGGTTTTTTTAGAGGTAAAAAGTAAAAAATGACCCTTTTTAATATTTTTCCGTCGGCTAATTCGTCACTGCACTATGTCAAGGTTACTAAAATGGTCATAACCTTTTACTCAAAACTCAGATTTTTGCGAAATTGGTGACGTTGAAAGAAGATTCAAATACCTTTAATTTGATAGGTTATGGGCTACGTAACTCTTCATATTCTAAGAGATATGATTGTTTGAAGTTGACCCAAAGAGAATCTTACATCAAAACTTGATCGGTAAGGAAACTTTCAACTCAACTTTGTGCTAGGAGTTTCTAGTGACCTTAATTGATGTCCAAAATCATTCCCACACTAAAGAATTTACCTTTACATATATGGGCAATTTAAGAATCATTCAACATGACCTTTTACGTAAATGAAGAATAGTTCGGGTCTTAGCTTAGAAATTTTTGGGGTGTTACAGTAATGTTTTCAAGTATTAAATTTTGAATTCAAACCATATTTTTGAAATTTGAGTTTTGAGTTGATTGACTCATTTTTTTAAAGTAAATTATGTGGGTATTGTTATTTTAGAGATTTATTGTGAATACTTGATTGATATATATTGTGTGTGTTTGGAAGTAGTCGAAAAGGGAAGACTCAACTCTTGGAGTGATTATTGATTGATTTAAGGGAAGTGATCTCGTAAACCTTGTATTCTAGTAGAATTCGTGTATTCCCTTCGTTGTTTGTATGTTGGGAGTAATGGGGATGAGGTGAAGGGTTAATTTTCCACTTGATAAATCTTAATGAATAAAAAGGGGTTGAAATTGAAAAGGTTATGTGATGAACATGATGATATGAATTGCCTTATTGTGACCCTTATTGATTGATTGATGAAATGTGCGATAACATGAATATGGACTTGAATTGTATGAATTGTTGTCTCTTCCATGTGGTGTGATATTTCTGGTGTGCTTTGATGATTGAGCATCGTGTTGAGACATGTGATAGTGTTATGATATCGAGGTCTTTGCCAGAGATTTGATATAAAGTCGATGGGAAACGGTTTTGGCTAGTGATTAGCTATAAAATCGATGGGAAATGATTTCGGCTAGTAGTTTGATATAAATCCGATGAGAAATGGTTCTGGCTAGTGATATTGTGCCGATGGGAAATGGTTTCGGCAAGAGATTTGATACTTGTTATGTGCGCTTGGTTTGTGTGGTTGTTGATTTGTGACTATTGAACTGCGAATATGGGGCCTTGTGAGCCGTGTATTATAGAACTGTTAGGTTGGATTGATTTATGTATTGATTATAGTTTGAGGAGATTTTGTTGGAATGAAAGGGGTAATCGATTTCTAGATAGATGCCTTGTTTATTAGGTTGCTTGTTGGATACCGTGTTGTTGGTACTCACTCATTTCTTCTACATTTGTAGAGGTTTCAAACCCGGACCCATGTGATCTTTTTCCCCTTCTTCTGATTTTGAGTCTTGTTAAGGATTTGAAGAGGTAGCTGTTTTTCATTTTGACAGGCCCTTTTTTTCCTTTTCTTTATACTTTGTTCTATTTGAGAAACAAAGATTGAGACTTGTACTTATTTCTTAATTCCGCACTTTATGTATTTAGTGGCTTGTACACCGGACAATTAGATTTTGGAGGTTGTAATAGAAGAATATGTTTTTCCGCTTTACTTTGTTCTTGCTTTATATTTTCTTGCAATTCTTTCATTTTTCGTTGGGTTGAGACTGATTTGTCTTGATCAGAATAGACAAGTGCCATCACGTCCATATTTTGGTCGTGACACCTTGTCTTGTTTTTCCTTTACTTCCACCACTAGGTACAATGCAGCCCCATTTAGCGCAAGAACACCACTTTCATCTGAGTCTACTAGGCAAATTCCCAACCATGCAAGTCTATGCACTTCCTTAGCCAACTCTTTCTTTCTTTCCTCAACATGAGCAATACTCTTATGAATAACATGCTAAGAGCATCAACAACAACATTAGCCTTACTTAGGTGATCAAGAATACTCTTATCATAGTCATTAAGCAATTCGAGTCATCTTCTCTATCTAAGGTTCACCTCCATATTGAAGACTCGTGTGGTCGGTAAATACATCCATATGCACGCCATAGAGATAATGACATCATATCTTTAGAGCAAATACCACTACCGCCATCTCGAGATCATGAGTTGGATAATTCCTCTCGTGAATTTTAAGTTGTCTAGAGGCTTAGGCTATAACCTTACCATTCTGCATCACCACACAACTAAGTCCAACTATGGACGCATCGCAATATACAACAAAACCTTATGTGCCCTCTAGTAGGGTAAACAATAGAGCAATTGTCAATCGAGTTTTTAATTCCTGAAATCTTTTCTAACAAGCCCTAGACTATTGAAACTTAGCTTTCTTCTAGGTCAACTTAGTCAATGGGGATGAAATGGATGAAAACCCTTCTACAAAACTTTTATAGCAACAATCAAACCCAAGTAACTCCTTATGTCAGTTGGGGATGTGGGTCTGGGCTAATTCTTCACTGCCTCTATTTTCTACGAATCAATTCGGATACCTTCATCAGACACAGTATGGGCTAAGAATGCCATAGATTCTAGCAAGAACTCACAACTTCAAAAAATTGGCAAATAACTCATGGTCCTTGAGAGTGTCAAGGACTATTATCAGATGGCCAGCATTATACTCCTTATTTCTATAGTAGATCAAAATGTTATCGATGAATAGGATAACAAACATATCCATATATTGTTTAATACTCTACTGAAGAGATTTATGAATCATGTAGGAGCGTTAGTCAAACTGAATGAAATGACAAGAAACTCATAATGACCATAACGGGTCCTGAAGGTTGACTTCGGGATGTGACTATCTCTCACTTTTAATTGATGATAGTCGGATTTGAGGTCAATCATAGAGAAACAAGTGGCACCCTGAAGTTTGTTGATCAATTCTAGGGAGAGGGTACTTCTTCTTTGTGGTGATCTTATTCAACTAGCGATAATCGATACACATCCTAAGGGAACCATCTTTCTTTCGCACGAAAAGAACTAGAGCACCCAAGGTGAGATATATAGTCAGACGAAGCCCTTATCAAGGAGATCTTTTAACTACTTTTTAACTCTTTCAACTCAGTTGGAGCCATTCTATACAAAGGAATAGAGATGGGTTGAGTATCGAGGAGGATGTCAATTCCAAAGTCTATCTCCCTATTGGGAGGGACTAGGAAGATCACCGGGAAATACTTCTGGGAACTCATTCACAACTGGAACTCATTGTATAGGTGGTGTGTCAACACTAGAGTCTTTAAATCTGACTATGTGATAGATGCACCCCTTGGAGAATAACTTTCTAGCCTTAAGGTATGAAATCTGACGACCCTTAGGCCCTGTTGGACTACCTTTCCACACTAAGACTGGATCATCAGGAAACTGAAACTTGAGTGCTCGAGTTCTACAATCGATTGAGGAATAGTAGGCATATAACCAATCCATACATAGAATAATGTCAAAATCTACCATATCTAATTCGACTAAGTCATCTGTGGTTTCTTTATGATGGAGAGAGATGGTGCAATTTATATAAACTCTCTTTACTAGAATAGACTCATTGACAAGATTACAAACATTGATAGGCTCTAGAAGTCGTTCGTGACAAGTCCCAAATGCATGGCTACATATGGAGTTCAAAAAGAAAAATTAGCACCATGATCAAGTAAGATATAAACATCAATAAAAAAGACTTTAAGCATAACCGTGATGACGTCTAGTGAATTTTCCTGATCTTGGCAACTAGACGTAGCATATAGACGAATCGAACCTCTGCCTATTCCTAATGTAATACCTCTTTGGGCAACCCTGCATGATAGAGCCGCCTGGAAAAAAAAAGGCTTTATTGCCCCTATTATCTTGCTTCCACATCAGACATTCTCTAATAAAGTGAACCATTTACCCACACTTATAGCAACCACTTGTTCTACCATGACACTTTCCTATATGGGGGCCTATTACACTTACCACAAGGTGGGTTCTTGGTAGATCTTTGTGCCACATTACCTTGAGACTTAGAAACCTGAGCTTTAAAGTTCTGACTACTCTGGAACTTCTGATCATTCATGTTCCTTGGTGCAGGTGCACTAGCTAACAATGAGGCAGGTCCAAATGACCTTTTTCTGAAAGAAGGACTTATTGCCATTTTCACTCCTCTGCTGATTGGACTCATGACCTCGTGACTTCTCCTTATTTTTTTGGTACTCTTCCCTATCCCTCTGTTTGTCTTCCTCAACTTGTTAGACATACACCATAAGCCTGGAGATTTCTATGTCATTGATCAAAAAGGAAGTCTTGCACTCCTTCACATAATTGCTTAACCCAGAGAAAATCTTTCTCAGCTTAGATCTCATGTCCGGAACC
The DNA here is from genome assembly GCA_036250505.1 of Solanum acaule. Classification (NCBI taxonomy): domain Eukaryota; kingdom Viridiplantae; phylum Streptophyta; class Magnoliopsida; order Solanales; family Solanaceae; genus Solanum; species Solanum acaule. The sequence continues at coordinate 13,907 of JAJOOR010003594.1, read as the reverse complement.
ATCTCTGGAGAATAGCGAGATAATTACACAAACTTGAGACCAAACTCCTTCACCTTCATTTCCCCTTGCTTCAGATTCATAAATTCTTTGTCTTAGCCTATATCACGTCTTGGGGAAAGAAATGATCTAGAAAGGCATCCTCAAACTCATCCCATATGATTGCATTTGCATCCTCACTATGGCTCTCTTCCCATTTCTCATATAAGATGTGTATTACATCCTTGAGTTGATAAACAAAAAGTTCAACTCCATCAGTTTTTGTGGCATGCATCACTTTTAGAATTTTCCATATCTAATCAATGAAGTTCTAAGGATGCTCATCTAACTTGGACCCCGTGAAAACTAGTGGGTTCATCCTAAGGAAATCACTGATCATTGTCGTAGTTAATGACTCTTGGGAACTGGAGTTAGTGAATCTAGTTCCCTAATGGCCTTACTGAGTACCCACCAAGTGAGTAAGCATTTTAATACCTCCCTTAAACTCTGCCTCTGAAGTAGTAGTATGGGGACACTAAGGAATAGATGTTTGTGGAACTCTAATTGTGTTAGCAGGCATAGGTAGAGCCCCAATACTTTCACCGTTATCTATCGAGCAAGCTCCGTTCCTAGTTAGCATCATAGTCGGTGTAGGAAGATTTCTTGCATTGGTTTGAGTGGGAACCTTAGTGCTTATAGCATTCCTCCGAGTGGCAGTACACTTTGGAGGCATGATCTGAAATACATGAACGCATGAGTTAGAAAAAAATTGATAGAGTTAAAATTTATCACACGAACTAGAATATGAAAGAAAGGTAGTATTTTCTAATGTCCAGTAGCCTCCGTATTATATGTGGCGCGCTTCACATTGATAAGAAGGACTGTACAAGACACGACTTCATAGACATCATATGACACTTGAACTCTAGGCTCTGATACCAATTTTATCACTCCCCAAGTATACACCCTAGGCGTGGTCAGCACTCAGAAACCATTGTTGGTCCCAAGCGAACACTTGGTCTGGGTAACTACTTAGCGAAAGACTAAACACATACATGGGGAACTTTAATGATGATAATTATAAAAACACTTACCTAAATTTCATTCTCTATTTGAATATATTGAATATAAATAATGGAAATGTTCTAATTGTTTAAGGAAATACTAAACTGACTCTATATCTTGTCCATAAAGCCTCTACTAAATTGAAGGTAGGTTTCCGGACAAGATCCACAACTACCTCAAAAGTACTAACTGACTACTACTACTACTACTAATAAGCATAATGAATGGAGTCCCCCGAAAGCAAGGAGGTTTTAGCAAAGACGGGCGAGGTAGTTATCTCAACAAAACACCTATTGATGATACTGAGCACCTGTATCTGCATCATAAAATGATGCAGTATCAAAAGACGTCAGTACATGGAATGTATGGTATGTAATAAAGCTAAATGAAATAGTATCTCAAATGAAAGAATATTGAAAATTACTTGATTGAAAGTAAAACATGCAATGTAATATAACAAGTAAAGATTTACATCTGAATAAGGTAATGCATATCAATTTCTAAAATAGTACTTTAATTTTCTTGGGGAGTTTCTTTTAGTGGCAATCATCAATATGAGCCTCATGATGATACAACGTCTACCCCATGTTACCAGATCCATCGTATATTGTAACACTTCATATTTTGGAAAAGGGAGAGAGGACTTTTTTGGGCTAAGTCTGGTTCTACAGGTCCCATCTACGGACCGTAGATGGCACCGTAGGAAGGGGAAAATAAAATTTTCAAATCAAGTCCCAGCACCCTTTTTTACGGTTCACCAGGACGATCCATCATTTCTTGCACAAGTTGTAGATAGGTCTCATAGGTGAGTCCCAGACTTAGTGAGTTTTGAGGGTTAAAGTTGGTTTCTACAGTTGGTGTCTACGAACCGTAGGAAGACCTATGAGTCGTAGAAGTGTTCCATCACTTAAAATATTTGAATTTACTTTAATTCAGAAGTCAATGCATGAAAATAATTATGCAAAAGCTTTCAACAATTCTCAACTAAATAGAGTTCATGTGATAAAATAAGCATGAATAACATTTCAAGAACCAAAATACATGAAGTTCTATAATCTCAATGATAAGAATCAGAATTCAATAACAAAGAATAAAGGTCAATTCAAAGTTCATGAAAACACGAGTAAAACTCCTAGATTTAACTCTTATTGAGTGATATTTAGATGTAGGGCATGAGGATGAACTTAGTCCATCACTATGAGTATCCTTACATACCTTAGTGGCGAATCTTGAAGAAAAATCTTGCAAGATGAACCCTAGACTCGGTGTTTCTTAAAGTTCTTGAGCGTAGGAATTTTAGAGTGAATAAGAGGGTTTAATTATCAAAAATCTGATTTCATACACGTTTAGGGTCATTTAGATAACTCCCTAGAGGTTTTTAGGATAAAAATACCCTTAAAAATAAAAAAAATAAGACTTGGAAGTTGAAATATTATTTCTGCGGACAGTGAGGTCCATATTCGCTGTGTATCGTGGAGTCATCGCGGAGCTTCTACCTGGTTAAAGAATCTCTACTAAATCATTCATAATAATTTACATCAAATTTTGTTTGATGCAAATTCGGAAGCGTTAGAATGAAGACTTATAGACCTTTAATTTGATAGGTTATGAGTCATCTAACTCTTTATATTCTAAGAGATATGATCATTTGAAGTTGATCCTTAATTGGACCCATGCGAAAACTTAGTTGATGACTTGGTGTCAAAGGTCCCTTATGACCCTAAATCACTTGTGATACCCTTTTTACCTTGGTAAAGGACCTTAAAACACATGATCAAGTAGGATATCACCAGGTTCAAATTTATATACTTACGATGAACAATTCGAATTCTAAGCGTAGAGTTGTGAGGTGTTAGAATAAAAAATAGTCACAGTTTAGGATTAGTTTTGTTTTCATTTTTCAAAAGAAAAGAAAATTTACAAAAAATAAAAATATTTTTCTTTTAATTTAAATTTTAATAAATAAACTAGTGATTTTATTATGTTCTTAATTACGTTTTTAGTCTAGCTATTTAATTGTTCTTATATTTTTATTATTAAAAATAATTAGCTCAAATTTGTATTATTATATTTTATTTATATCTTTAAATGACAAAAGATACATAAATAAAATATAATAATACAAATATTAACTATCATATATATATATAAAAGAAAACACTAGACCCGCCTATGTGGCGCCACCACAAATCAGGATTCCCTTTTAATTTATTTTATTTCCAAAACTAGCCTTCCTCTTTCATGAAAAGTTGCGACTTTTATGAAAAGTTGTGACTTTTATGAAAGGTTGTGACCTTCCCGAAGGGTTGTGACCATCCCCGAAGGGTTGTAACTTTTCCAAAGAGTTGTGACCTCTCTGATATGACACAATAAGCATTTGTTCACATGGCCCTTTGTTGTCTATAAATAGAGAAATTTCCTCTCATTTTAAAACAACGTAAATTTTGAACTACTTCTTCTTCTTCTTCTTCTGGACAATTAAATATTTGTGTATTTTGCTCCTGTTAAATGACTCATTGACACCATTGTTTTGTTTTTCCATTCTGTTTCATTCTATTGTTACAGATTCTGGTATGTTTTTTACAGTCATTAATTTATTCTTATATTATTAATTCTTATTTTTGAGTACATGCTTTGAACTTTGTTGTTTATGTTTCTGCAAAATTATTGTTATAAGTATTTGTTAGTACAAATTAAATGACAAGCGTTAATTGAGTATTCAAGCAAGTTTTCTGTACTGAAATTGTTGAATGTACGATAAAAAAATCCCTTACAAATCTCTAATTTCTTCATCAACAACGTCATTCCTTCACATACAAGGATGAGATTTTGTGTTCTTTAGAAAATCCTCTGAGAGTTAATAATTTTGCATGCCCATATTTTTTGGTTTTTACGTTGTTGTTATCTATTTTTACTAAATTTTATCAGTGGATATTATGAGTACTTTAAAGATTGAAAGTTGATTGAAGTGTTAGCCAATTTGTTGATGTATGTTATTTCAAAGCATAGGAACTTTTCTGGTTCGAATGATTTGTTATCATCATTGGATATCTCATACTTTACTCCCTTTAATGTATATTTTTCTCGCTATTTTGTGGTCTCCTTAAAATTGTATTGATTATTTTTCGTTTGGTATGTATATGATATTATTGGACAAAGCTTTCGTCCTTTTGATGTTTTTCTTTCTGTCACAACCCAGACCGTCATGATTAGCACCCACACTAACCCTCTAGTGGGAGAACCATTACTACAACCCAAAACAAGCAACTAATCTAAAAACTAAAACATTTAAGGATACGAAACAAGTCAAATACTAAGGAAAGAAATAGAGTTCCCATAAACTCTAACACAAGTCTAACAATAATAAACTAACATTGCGGCAATAAAGAAGTCCGGAAATGATTGACATAGACGAAGAGAATTTCATGGCAGCTCGGAAGAATTGGCTCACCCTTGAATTCGAAGCGACGATCACTGATCTTCTAAGCGAGGTCTACCAATAGCCGCTTGAAGATGTCATGTACTCAACAAAAATAAGAGCAAGTGCAGTATCGGTACACAGTCATAGTGTATTGGTAGGATCATGTGGCTATCCCACTAGTGCAACATAAGCAAGTCAAGAAAACAGTATAATCACATGCATATATATCAACAAATACAATATTATCAACCTTTACGAACAATGAACAACTTCACATTTTATATCACATCATTGGTCCTCTCATGGAACCCAAACCCAAACAGTTAGCATATCGAAATGTGGTACTCGATCCCAATGTTATGCCGAAACGTGGCAACCGATCCCACTATTATGCCGAAACGTGGTAACCGATCCAAGTTAGTTATGCCAGAACGTGGCAACCTATCCCATTCACACACCACAATCACAATTACAAGTACATCATCAAGATCATACATTTAAGTCATGATTTCATGTCAATCATCAGTCATCTATCTCATTTACAACAAGTGTGATCAACATTGCAATATTCATACCTATACAAGTATCATAATGAAGCAAGAACAAACATACATCACACAATCATAGAATCACAACCATCACCTACCTCGAAACAAGCTTGAAACCTTAAGAAACTTGATTCTTCCCTTTTCGGATTCATTCCGTTTGTTCTTGGTCTACAAACGATCATAATAACACGGGAATCAACAAACAATCGCTAATTACCCAAAACTATAGCAATTCTATGAACCCTAGATCAAACCCATAATCCCAATTATCCAAATTAGGGCTGTTTTTACCATAGAATCTATATTAAAATCCCTCCCCATCAATATTAAACCATTCTATTACGTTCTACGGATCGAAAAATGGATTCGGGAAGTGAAAAACTTACCTTTAGCCTCAAGAATGGTGAAAAATGAGTTGGAGTTGCATAGGGTTCATTCATTAGCTCTAAAAATCAAAAAGTGCCAAATAAGATCGTTTAGGGGTTTATTTACGAATTTAAGTCGCGTCTGGCCCGCCAGCGGCCACCACCCCGCCACAGCGGCAAAAAGCAGCGCCAAGGCGGCTTGCACAAACCAGTGAGCTATTTTAATAAATCCAAGACCCCCATTTCACAACACACCTTTTACCAACGACGCTCAGAAAATACCCTTTATGCTAAGATCGATTTCGGGAGTTCTACCCGCCCAAATTCAATTTCGTAAAGTCGTACAGATTCCTTAAAGAGTTATCTAACCACTCATGTAATCAAAACCATAAATAATTCACCCGATTGTTACCAAATTTCCCTACACCTCAATGACTCTGATTTCGTCCAAATCTTGTCAAGGTTGGAAAAAATCCAAATACTACGAAAAAAATTCCGGCCCCAAATTTCCCTCATTGGCATTTCTATAACGACGGGAATAGGTCGTTACACTTTTTTTCCTTCTCATTCGGCTCTTCTAAATATTTTTTGTGTGAATTATGACTATTTTCGGCAAGCTTAATTTGAAGAATATGAAATAAAATCTGCTCTAAATAAAAGTAATTTCTTAAGCTACAAAAGATATGTCTATTAAAATAGATTTGTTGTCCTTTATGTCCCAAGTCATTGCTGAGTGTTTGAGTTATCTAGGTTATACTCATTTCTAATTTTTAATTGTACGAGAATATTTCTTTAACATGAATCTAGAATCCAATAATTTGATCTACTTGTACTTTCATAATGAAAAAATTATACATACATATTTCTGAAAAAGCCGTAAAGTTGCATTGATGAAGCATCTAGAAGGGCTTTCAAAGCAGCAGTTTAATGAAGAATGAATTTCTAAAATGGTCAACAATATTATTTTGCTGTCGTTTAAAATTTATTTTTCTCCTTCTATAAATTTTGTTAGACTAACAAAGTAACAATAACGAAAAGTGGTGAACGTTTGACCTCAGACAAGTAGATTGTCTCTAAAAAATTTATTTATGTTGTTGTGGTGTACATTTTTAACGGTCTTAACTTATTTATAACTAATATTAATTATCGAAAACTTTCACATAATTTTACTTTCACAGGGAGTTATTCTAACCATAAAATTATAAGATTCTTTATTTTTCATGTACAAAAAAAATAGAAAAAGTGATGTTTAATCTCTACATAAAAACATCACTCAGTTTTAACAAGACAATTATATTATCAAACATATATTATGATAAATTATGTAATAGAAAAAAAATATTAGATATCAAGATATTTTTAATTATTTATTATATATTTACAATTCTTGAGATATGTGATAATGTCAAATCATTTAATATCTATTGAAATGTTCTTAAAACCTACTAAAATTTACTTTTTATCTTTTTCTTATAACAATCTATTATTGGAAAGGTTGTGCAAAAGTATAGAAAGATTATTTATACCCACGCGAAACACAATTTATTACCTATTTTATCTATATAAAGGTTCAATCTTTAATTTAGACTTAAAATTATTTATTTAAGTTTCTATTCTTGCGTGGATTTTTTGGTCTTGTGATTGAATCCATGATAACTTATTAGTTCCTTTTATTACTCTTGTACCATTTAACACAGTTTTCATGTTATGATTTCACTCTATTTAAATTGTAATAATTAATTAAATTGGTGGAAAAGTTGGACATTAGAATAATCATTACAATAAATAAAAGATGTAGCAGTAACAATATAATAACTATTATATTATATTATTGGGAAAAGGGTCAAAAATACCCTTATACTATATGAAATGATCAAATATGCCCTTTGTTTATACTTTGATCTATTTTTGCCTTTATTGTTAGTGCAATGGGCCAAAAATACCCTAAGATGTAACGGAGGCAACAACAAATACTTAGACAATTTAAATAATCTTAATTTGTCTACCCTCTTCTCTTTATCTGAACCCAACTCCATTTCTAACATCAAAACTTAAATAGCTAAACATCCAAAACTCAAAAAGATTATCCATCACCAACAAGGAACTTATCATGGAAGGTTTAATCTCATTTCTCCTCCACGCAATAAAGAAACAGAAACCTCACCACAACAATTTTTGTTGCCTCCACCTCTAACCGGAGCTATCACATGCTCATCCGAGCTAACTCCATCGAGGGATCTTTTCACCATAGAACTTGATCAGAGTTTCGGCCTCCGGTCACCATTGATTTCCTAGATCTGCCTCAACCGAGAGGCGAGAAGCTTCAATAACAGAGCAACTTCTCTATTTTCCCTTGTTTCCAACCAAAATGCCTCCGAATTGACTGCTACCAACAATTTACAAGGGACTACTACTGTTGATAATCTCTGTCATAGGAAATTCTGATGCAACAGATTACATTGAAAAAACTACTACTACTGATGATATGTACTTTGTGTGTTCAACTTTTGGGTGATCTTCAAGTGTAATTGTGAAATATTTGTTTGGTTTGATTATTTTCTACTAGTAATACTCAAATCAATTAGTCTTAATTTAAGGAATCTAGAAGAGGGACTAGGGTTTTGAAGGAAGAAAAATAAATAAATTTTGTGAATGAAATGGAATTGGGTTCATTGGATAAAGAGAAGAGGGTAAAGAAATTAAGACTAAATGGTTTAAGTATTTTCCGTTGCCTCTGTTAAACTTTAGGGTATTTTTGGCCCATTTCATTAACAATAAGGGCATAAATGGATCAAAGTATAAATAAAGGACATTTTTATTCATTTCATATAGTACAAGGGCATTTTTAACCCTTTTCCCTATTATATTTAACTGTAGTAATATAATATGAGTATATATCAATCCTCTATGTATTTGTCGCTAAAAACTTTAGTGATTTTGAATGTAATAATATTAATGCAATTGTCGCTAAATATTTTAACAATAATAAATATTATCATTATTGTACTGTATGTTGGTGTAAATTAAAATAACTTTGTATAGATCAAACATTGCCAAATAAATTAAATAGAGGGAATAATATTTTAACCAAAAAAAAAACCCTATGAAATATGGGAGAAAATCATTCACACTCCTCTATCTTTGCTTTAAAGTCAAAATCCCCCATGATTTTTTCTTTTTAAAAAATTAATCTATGTATTTTCTATGAAAAAATAAATACGTTTTCAGGGGAAACAAGAAAAGTGAAAAATACTGATTGAGTATATAAGGTAAATGACATTTTATAATAAAATAAAGAAGTAAAATAAAAAATATTAATTTTCTTAATAATAATCAAATTTTAATATCTACTTTGCACAAGTGAAACTAATAGGCCTTAATAACTATATAAATATATTTTAATGCAAGTAACACAAAAATAATAAACAAAAATAGTAGTATATTATATAACAAATTCCTAAATGGTTATCGTAAATGAATTTTAAATTATGATTTAAAAAACTGTTTCATCATTGACGATCAGGCCTCGTTTATCTATATAAACATTATTGAATAGGTAACATGATAAGAATTGACATTTATGTCCTCTAAGTTTGACGTATACAAAAAGACACTTAAACTTGTATAAAAATGAACAAGTGAACACACATATTCTACATGGCATAATGCAAATCGGTACGAGTGTATCTCACACAAATTGTCATATAGGACATGTTTATCTACTTGTTCAACTTTATATAAGTTTAAGTGTCCACTCGTGGGCAAAAATTGAAGCAATAATGCCAGTCAAGTCAAGTTAAAAGACATATTTATATATTATACCTAAAAAATTAGAAGAGTTTGAAACATACATATATATCCATACATACCTAATACATGTGAATTAAAATATCAATCATATAAATAGCATTAGATTTGATGATAAATTCATAAATAAAAAATCCTACTTATATGTTAATCAAGTTAATTAAATAAATAAATATCTAGGTTAAAAAGTATTCTATTGCATAATTGGATGATTGAAAATGTTAAAGATGAAATAGACATTGTATAGGATAAATGGGAGGGAGAATGTCTATTATTTAAACTTGAGGAAAAAAATATAATATTCAAATAAAATTGAGCTAATTGGATTTTAATAAAATAAATCAGAAAAGGAAAAAAGGAAAACAAATGGAATAAACAATGGCCTGGGATAAGATCTACCTCAATTGTCATCATTAACTATATATATTAAATATAAATCTTATCACAATGATGATTTCTTTTTTGCCAAGAATTGTCCTATGTTCAATGTTCATTCATGCATATCATAATGATTATCTTTCTATAATGGACAAAGCAATATGATAAACAAATAATGAATATTCTAATATATCAATTTGTCTATCCTATACCACTTGCCTGTATCTGGTGGCAATTACAGTCCCAATCTATTTAACCATTCAGATATTGTCATTTCTTTAAATAGAACAATTTTTTTTTTCTAAAATTGTTCACATTCTGTATTTTACAGCTAATCTGACCAATGTTATATACTATCAAATCATCAAATAAAATACACATTACTCTTTTTATTCTAATTTATGTAAATGAATTTGACTGACATGAAGTTAAGAGGGAAAAAAACCCTTTAAAAACATGTGAAAATAAAACATAATTTTTTTAATAATCATAAATTATTTCATTGACAGTAATTTTGTGATTATTAAACATCTCATATACAAAAGTAAAATTAAAAATACAAAAATAAAGAATATTTTTTCTCAAACGGAATTAAAAAAAAATACTCCCTCTGTGTCAGTTTATATTACTTAATTTCCTTTGGTCATTTTTAGACAGTAAAAAAAAAGTCTTTTTTTTAAGTAATAATTTAACTTTAAAATGCATATTTTACCTTTAATGAAATGATTTATAGCAACACAAATATCTTTCACTTGTTTTAGACCACTAATTTCAAAAGACTTTTTTTCTTTCTTAAACACGGTGATGAGTCAAACTAACTCGTATAAAATGAAATGGAGGGAGTAACAAAAATAAGATGAAAAAGATGGAGTAATTTGTTAAAGATACCTAGTCATGACTTGACAATTTTAAAAATTATCTAGTGCTACAATTTAGATATGAGGATTGAGGGTGTGATTTTAAAAAGAGCAGAGCAGGTATAAAAAGCCCATGCCTTTTCCCATTTTATGTGTCTGCCTCAATATTTTCAAAAATACAATTGCTCATCTATCTCCCTTCTTTTAGTATTTTTTTCAGTTTAAAGGTAAGTATATTCAACATTTTACATTCCCATCTATTTGGTTTTCTCTATGTTTCTGCACTTTGTTTACTATGTATTGTATGCTTTATTCATTTTCGAAAAAGTTTGGTTTTTTGATATTGGTTTTCCATAGTCCATTTTTTTCTCAAAAGTTCAAAAAGTAAAGAAGAGTGGAAAAAAAAAAAAAAACTCATGGGGACTTATGAGTAATCCCATTAATGAAAACCTTTAACTCTAAACTAGTTGATTCATTTATTTTTGTGAAATTTGCTGTTCTGCTGTTTTGCAGTCTCAAGATTCAATTTTTATTCAAAAATTATGCTAATACATACAACTTCTATTGTTTTCTCTAAATTTGCTGTTCTGCTGTTTTGCAGTCTCAAGATTCAATTTTTATTCAAAAATTATGCTAATACATACAACTTCTATTGTTTTCTCTAAATCCATTTAATTGCGCATTCTGTTTTTCTTTTAATTTCTTGATCTTGATTGGGGGGCGGAGCCAACAATCGAACCTAGTAACTTTGGTTCAAATCATGTATTTGTATGTAAAGAAAAATGGAAATCTCAGTAAGAAAAATAGAAATCTTAGCAGCTTAGTTGGTTGGCTACCTGAATTTTCACCTTGTTGGTGAAAGTTTGATTCCCACACTGTAATCCCCTCCCATTTCCCTTACCCCAATGCAAAAATTAATTTAATATGTATCAATAATCAATACAAGAATGCAGTAAGTAAAAGCAAATTGTCATTTTCAGTGTGAACTTTGTTCTTAGTTACTTTTTATGATTTCATTCAGGTAAACATAGACATTGGGTTGTTACAAGTTAAAGTATCCTCGTCAGTATTCTCTAGTTCATTAAAAGGACCAAGGGAATGCTGAAAGATGTGCTTAAGAGCTAGCAAGTCTTTCTTTGAAATTGAAGCACTATTGGAGCTATCCGATAAACTTGATGAGATTGGTTCATTATTTCCAACATCGTCCACGTTCACTCATCAAATGCCAAACCCAACTAGATTCTTTCACTGTCAAATTGTATCGTATCACCATCTTAGTGAAGATGGTTGAGTTGTTCACTTCTTGATAAATATTGTGTTGAAAATAGCTAGTTTGATTACTCGTGGTTTGTTGAAGTTGAGATGGAGAGTAAGGGGAGTAGTATACTAATGGAAAGGTATGAGTTAGGGAGATTGTTAGGACAAGGCACTTTTGCCAAGGTCCATCATGCGAGAGACGTCAAGACTAGCATGAATGTGGCTATTAAGATCATCGATAAGGAGAAGATTGTAAAAGTTGGGATGATTGATCAAATCAAATGTGAGATTTCAGCGATGAAATTGGTTAGGCATTCTAATATTGTGCAGCTCTATGAGGTGATGGCCAGCAAAAAGAAGATTTATTGTGTAATGGAATATGTCAAAGGAGGCGAGTTGTATGACAAAGTGTCTAAAGGGAAGTTAAAGGAAGATGTTGCAAGGAAGTTATTTCAGCAATTGATTAATGCTATTGATTTCTGTCATAGTAGAGGCGTTTATCACCGAGACCTAAAACCGGAGAATCTATTGCTTGATGAAAATGGGAATCTAAAGATTTCAGATTTTGGATTGAGTGCCCTTGCAGAATCTAAATGCCAAGACGGTTTACTTCATACTAAATGTGGGACACCAGCTTATGTTGCACCAGAAGTGATAAACAGGAGAGGCTATGACGGTGCTAAAGCTGATATTTGGTCATGTGGGGTGATATTATATGTCCTTTTGGCTGGATATCTTCCTTTCCAGGATTCAGATTTAATGGAGATGTACAGAAAGATCGGTAAGGCTGAGTTCAAATGCCCTAACTGGTTCCCTCCTGATGCTCGCAGGCTGATATCGAAAATATTAAATCCAAATCCTAGCACAAGAATGTCCATTTCTAAGATAATGGAGAATTCTTGGTTCAAGAAAGGGTTGCAGCTGAAACCTATAAATGCTGATACTGAATTGAAGCCTGAAGAGGCAGCGATTGATGATGCAGGTTTTGGTATCGGTGAGAGTACTGACTCAATAACAGAAACAAAGCCAGAACTGGTCAAGCCTGCACACTTGAATGCTTTTGATATAATATCTTTCTCAACAGGTGTTGACTTGTCTGGCTTGTTTGAAGAAAGAGATAGAAAGAGGGAGGTTATATTTACATCAAAGCAACCGGCGAAAACAATCATCTCAAAGCTAGAGGATGTAGCTAGGCGTTTGAAGTTGAAGGTGATGAAAAAGGATGGAGGACTATTGAAGTTGGAAGGATCTAAAGAAGGAAGAAAAGGGGTGTTGTCTATTGATGTAGAAATCTTTGAGGTAACTCCAAATTTTCACTTTGTTGAGATGAAGAAATCGAATGGAGATACGATAGAGTACAAGAAGACAATGATAAAGGATGTAAGACCAGCATTGGAAGACATTGTATGGACTTGGCAAGGTGACGAGCCGCGGCCTCAGCAGCTAGCAGAGGAAGAAATTTTGCAGACTTATCAGGGGTACTCATTTGACACTAATTCACCTCAGAAGAATGCATAATAGAGAGAGAAGTATAAATCTGATGTAACTTGATCTTTTTCCATTTTCTGTGCTATTAATGATGTATTTATATTTGAATAATAGAATATTAAGTCCACTCTATAATTTCTTTTATGTTCTGGATTCAAGCTTGCATCAGCTTTTTATATCAGTTTGTTCTCTGGGGAGAAACAATGAGTAAAAGAAAATCCTCTCCAGTGTTATTAAAACAATGGGTAGTTGGTGGAGCATTAGAAAGATTAATGCATGCAATTTTTTGAGTCTGTAAATGTCACACCCCAAATCCGGATGTGATGGCACGTGTCCATTTCCCACCGAACACGTCAGCCTAACCCAACCACAATGATAAAGAAGTAGAAATACGAGAATAAAAGATAATAAATAAGCGGAAGACTTTAATTAAGACTCAACACTACCCAGAATTTGGTTGTCACATGTACAAACCTCTAAATACAGAATTCGAATAAAAATATACAAGTCTCAGAGTATAGTTCTCGAATAGAACAAAACTGAAAGTAAAGATAACTCAAGGGCACGTCTGGAATGAACCGCTACCTCTCGAGTATGTCCTGAAGCTCAATCTGCTAAAGAAACTACTAAGCCGAATCTGAGAGAGAGCTGTCAACCTACACAATTGTGTAGAAGCAAGGGTGAGTACCGAAAACCACAGGTACTCGCAAGTAACTCTAAACTAAGCAAAACTAGCAGCTACAAA
>JAJOOR010003593.1:0-59219 GCA_036250505.1 Solanum acaule | reverse complement strand
TCCGCTGTGTGTTTTTAAAGTTGTTTTAATGAAGTTTAAATGTGTGGATGTAAATAAGTTTTTTTTTATTCCGCACTATTTTCATTATTGAATGCAATGAATGACTATGTGGCTCGTATAAGACCCATTCGAGGTCGAATACGCCATGTTACGACTAGGGGGTACTCTCGGGTCGTGACAGTTGCAAACTTAATTCCTACTTCCGATCTCCAGTAGATGCTCGAAAGAGATTGATTGGAGTGGGTAATTAGTGTGATACTGTCAAATTAGGTTTGATGTCTATAACTTGCTTGAAAATAGAGGTTATGGATCGGATCTATTATCCCTACTTCATCATCGAAAAAGAGAGTACAGTAAGGTCATGAATTGTTTAGTATATTATATAGATGAAACCGAAAGGAGATTCTATGCAAAGATGCTATGAGATTGAAAGAAGATGAGTGTCATTAAAGATCACCTAGATTATTCATGAATGTTCACTCCTATAGAGCAACGCAATTCCCCCTATGTGACATTGATTTCCAATACCCACACCCCTAGATTGTTTGTTAACTCTTGAATTCTTCAAAATCTCAATTTAATTGTGACAATTGATAACCAAATCTTTTTATTAAATAGGTGGAATCATCCACTCATTTTCTTTTATTATTACAAATAAATGAGTTTATAATCCAAATTTCTTGATAGAATTATGTGGGATATACCGTTCTCTGTGGGATTCGACCCAACTCTTAGTTGGATATTTTTATTGACTATGATTGTTGTCCCTTTTAATTGGTTTTAAAGAGGATATTTGAGCGCTATAATTGGGTCCCGATCAGAATATGATGTCGGATCCTATATTGGGTGTCCGGGTTAGGTTCTAAGTCAGGTGTCGGGATGGGGTTCCAAATTGGGTGTCTAAATCGAGTTTCGGGTCCTAGGTCAGGTGTCATGCTAAGTTCCTAAATCGTTCATCAAAGTCGAGTATTGGGGTCAGATCCCAGTTCAAAATCAAATCCCAATTGGGTGTCAGAGTTGGGTCCCCAATCAAAAGTCGGGTCTTGAATAAAAAGTCAAGGTTGGGTTCTATGTCAGACTAGAGTTGTCGTTGATAAAAAATCCAATTCTGTCCACTTAGTTTTTTCATTAACATTCAAGAATATTATACAATCACTAATGTAATTACATAACACAATAATAGAAACCAGTGATTCTTTTACCAAGTCAAATTGGTTTTCATTGACTTTGTGCCATCTATCTTCATTGACATATGCCAATAAAGGACCAGTATTGACATTAACTCCTACTCTTCATGCTTCTTCTCCTTTTTGAATATAGGTTTTTTACTCGTCTTGTCTTTTTTGTCGTCAGGTTTGATAAGTTGCACGGGGGCTGCTGGTATCCTGATCCACCACTCTCTAACCCGTCGAAGATCTCTTTCACTGCTAATTCTCCTCAGAGGCATATTGCTTGTGAAAGACTCCAAGAACGCAAAAAGAATCAAATATTTGAGTGGCACAAAAGCAAAAGACAAGCCACGGTCACCAGTAAAAGAGCTGTCCTTTCAGTTGCCTAATGATGAAGAAAATAAAACCAAGAGTGAATTCTTCGAGCGAAGTGTAACTAGAAAGTTGTAACTTAATGATCTTTACACATTCCTTAAGTAGCGAGTTCAATAATTCAGCTTAGGGAGAACTTGTAAATATCTAGATAACTTCCAAACTCTTAAGTTGGTTTAACCAAGGGAATTAGAACCTTCAAGTTGTCAAGACCATCATTTCAATTATTACAGTAAAAAAAAAGGACCCATATTCAATCTGTAGAACTTCTTCAAGTCCAGCTATTTGTAGGTTGGGAGTATATTGTGTCTGATGTACAAGTAAGGGGTGCTAGTAAGTCATTAGCCATTAGTTAGACTTCCACTTTAACTGATTGCCTATAAATACACCATTATGGCGTAGGGAAACAAATGTTTCCTAAAGTTTCTGATGGGAAACAAATGACAACTCGAGTTACTACTTCCTTTCGTCACAATAGGATATCTAGGTTGTGGACAAAGGGAAATCATCCATATCATGAAAATTACGACCATGAGTGATGACTCAAATCGTGGTTATCGATCCGCCACTTCAAAAAGAAACCTGTAAATCTCCTAAACCAGTATTTATAAATGAAATGCATCAACTAGGTTTTCCATCACTTCTATGTATGCATTAAATAGTGCAAACCATGAAGTACAATACACCGACGTATATACTCTTCAACATTATCAATGGCAAGAAAACAACTTTGTATCAAATGTCTAGAGCTTCTTTGAGGTCCAATTATTCCTTGGCTTTCACAATCACTTTATATATGCATTAAACCTCTCTAACAATTAAATTGTAATCCCCTCCCATGTATTGAGTTTCAAGTTGCAGCTATGCTAAGAATAAAGAAATGGAAATATCAAACCCAAATATTGGATTGGGTAATAACAGTTTAGGATGAGGAAAACAGATGATAATACCTGTGGAAGAACAGCAAAAATGAGAGCTCGTACTTTCAGCAGAATAATGTTGCCACTTTGGATTAATGCCTCAAGTTGACTAATAGCTTCCTGCAATATCAAGAGCTGCTCAACAGCATTTTTTGGAGGAGGAGCTATGACTTTTAGTGGTTCTAATGGTTTCCCTTTCCTCACATTCCTACGCCAAAACATGATAACTGCAAGCACAACTAACAACGAAGGCAATGCATATTTTATCCACTCCCTGCATATAAAAAATATAACATTTCAGAACAGCTAGGGATCAAAAGAGAAGATCGAGTCAGTATATTTTAGACAGATAGAAACAATGCCAAAAGTCAGAATTGTCAGGTAAAAGCACAACCAATTTTTGGTCATCTCAAACCTAAGGAACCTGATCAATTTCTATCCCAACTTATGCAGAAAGGATTATAGTGGAACTGAATCTTACTCCAACATTATGACGCTAGGAAATCGATTTTGTATGCTAAACTTGATGTAGCAACAAAAATAAGAAAAGGGAGAAAGGGGTGATAGAGAATTGAAGTTAAGATGAGAAGCGAAGAATAAGAGAGGAAGAGGGAGAGATTGTTCATCAGGTACTACTCATAAAATCTTCCAAACAAGGTTACTCCTAAAAGTCTAAAACTACTAGAACTCTTCTCTCTAGGGATATATATTATTATGTAAAACCTTATCTGTAACTAATGAATAAAACCTTATTCCTAACTGAAGACAAGGGTAGCTATTCTATTTTTAACTAAAAAGAACTATGGCTACACTTTAATTCCAAGCAAGTTGGGTCGGCTATACGAGTCTTAACAAACCATGTCGCTCCATTTAAACCAATCCTAATTAAATAATCAACATAAATAAAAATTTAAAGAAAATGACGCAGAAGCTCAATTCCAATGAGTGGGATTGTTTGTCTAACTTCAAAAGATACAAATCTCAAGTGGAACTTATCCTTGTTGATAGCATCATGCAAGGATCCTTCCATTGAACAAGATTTTGTAGCAACCATCAACTTTTTTTTTTTTGATGACCAGGGAAACCTGCAGTCGCTACCCTTTGAGTGAGCACAGGGTAAAACCCCCGCTCCTATACAATAGTTCGCAAACCACATAGGAGAGGTAACCCACACTAGGCAAGCCCGGTGCAACGAGCTCGACCCAGAAGGCAAACCTCTTGCTTTCGCTGGCAAGGGGTTTCGAACTTGCGACCTCCAACATGGAAGTCCCAACCTCAAACCACTTGGCCACCCCGAAGGGTAGCAACCATCAACTAGAGAAGATTGTTTTTACATTTGTCATGTTTAGCAAAACCGTAATACAGTTTTACACTAAGTTGCTCGGACTATTCGCTTTTGGTGCCGCACCCCTGTTGATAGACATGGGTGTGGGTGTGGGATCCATACCTGATCTGGTCAACAGTTTTTGGGTACTTTGACCAAATTCGAGGGAGAAATTTTGGACAGATTCAATGATTTTTTGAGCGCAAAACAAAAACTAAGGTGAAATTGAAGAAAATGGAATACCTTGTATACATAAATTTATATTGTCACTCCCTTTCCTTTTATCACCTTCCAAGATTCTCCTCTTGATCAAGATTTTATTGTCAATTTTTCCACATAATATCTTATAATTTAGGTTTTATAACTCTTTTTAGTTATTTCATTCACAGCTCATTTGTGGAGAATCATCCTAAACCTTAAGGGTATAGCATGGACAATGCCAGGCAAGATAACAGAGGCTCTTAGCAGCTGGGAGGGAACATGTTCTCATGCTAAGGATAGGAGTAGATGGAGAATTGTCCCAGCTTGTATCTGGTGGACAATTTGGAAGGAGAGGAATTCCAGATGTTTTGAGAGCTTAGAGAATGATGTGCAGAAGATCAAGTTGAACTTCATCTTACTGCTATGTTTTTGGTGTAATCAAATTTACTCTAATGATACTGTGTCTATCATAGATGTTCTAGATTCTTTATAGCTAGAGAGGAAAGACACTAAAGCTCTATTATAAATATGGTTTCAGTACTACCCAAGTACTGTTTTGATCCTTGAAATGATACAAAGGTACTGATTTTTAAAAAAAAAAAATTGTATAATCCTACGACATCTTGGAATTGAGTTCTATCTAACAAAAAAGCAAAGGAAGAGTTAAGTATTAGATACCTGATTATAGCATAGCTTACAAACACCATAACTAAAATCGACTTCCATGGATCTTTCCATGAAGCTAATAGTTGAAGTTGGTTCATTGGTTTGATGAGAGGGAAAAGCAGCTCCTGTGGAAAAAAATAAATAATCTTGAGGAATGAATTGACTAAATAGGTTTCTAAGCAGTAAGCGGCAATAATATATCACAGCTCAAACATTATGTCATCCTGAGGAATGAAGAAACATCATGTATATTACTCATTTCAAAATTCAAATTTTACAGTAAGAAGCAAAGATAACAAAGTATCCCCATTCATGAAGTGATACCTTCAAAGATAGGGTGGAGGAACTCCTTATATCTAATTTAACAATAATAAGCAAATGCAACAAAGGGAGCCACATATAAGTGGAGCAGCTAACTACTTACTACTCAAAAATAAAAGATGTACAGAAGACATACGAACGGCTGAAGAACAGTCATGCTACCTTCTTAGTTCCCTAGGAAAAAAGAGTGCAGTATTTCAACTTTGCACAGCTATTAAATATAGGATGAACTGAAGTAACTCACTATATAAAGCAGTTTTCCTGTATGCAGAAGTGTACTTAGCAGGGACCAACTATCAATAAGACAACAAGCAGCAGCAACCTCCTGAACACGGGAATGATACATTAAGCAAAAAAACAAAAAGGCAAAGGGGCTCATTTATACCTTCATTACCACTAAATTAGTATCAATTCCTTCAACTTTGACTTGGTCAACTGTCGCCTGTGCAGCTTCAGCTCTTCCAATGTTCTTCATTGACTGCTTGACCGCATTTTCCAGAGGATTTACCTCACCAACAAAGACATCTCCTACTAAAGTTGTTGCTTCTCCAATTATGTCGACCTCCTTGCATGAGATAATTCCAAGTCTACAAAGTGACACCTGTGATACTGGGTGTATCACCTGTCTCCTTGCACTAGGAGAACCCAATAATCCACATCGATTGCCGGCAGAGTTCATGAGTTTCAAGCAGCTTGATAAAGTTTCCAAGATCGCATCTCCTCTAGGAAGGCTTTCTGCTAAGTTAAAACACAGTAGGGTTTTGTAATTGGAAGAAGATACCTTAAAAGCCTCTCTGACTGCCTTGTATCTGTAAATTCCAAGAACAGCCCTAGCAAGTGCTTCGGACTGCTGACCCTCTTTGAGTTTATACTTCCGAGCAAAATTGTGAGCATGGAAAATCTCGAGACAAATATCCAACCAATAGTCCCGTCTTGAACTTCCTTTAAATTCTGGAAATTCAAAATATGCAGGATCCATCCTGTATTAACTTAAAGTTAGAAGTTCCTGGTGAATTAAGGTATATAACTTCAACTGAAAACATTAAGCTTACATAGATGAGGACTTGTACATAACAGCTTTATCAAAAAGGCGAGCACCTAAAGGTCCAGTAAGCTCAGGCTTAATGATCTGCTTCAAGTCGGATGCTAGATCATACTGCACTGCCTTGTCATATAAGCCCATTCCAGACTCGAAGTAGAGAGCATGGTTAGTTAATGTCAACCTTCCTGGATGAAAATGAAAATGGAATAATAAAGCATCTTAGCAACTAATACAAAATAAGTTTTTAGATGAGATGGTTACACGCTTTAATATGTTATCAGAACACGCAAAGGTCCTGCTTTCCACCCTCACCGCTGCCTATTATCAAAAAAGAATTTTCACCTGATTGCTCTATGAAAAAGAATCAAACCCACATGTGAATGGATATGTTGAAGAAAAAATTAAGTAAATAATAAGGATCTAACAGCTTAAGCCGGTGTTGTGAAAAGATCAGTTTAGGCGATGAAGCGAAGCAAGGCGAGGGTTGGGCAATGCAAAGTGAATGAAGCTGTAGCTTCTATCCCTATCCCTGAAGCGAGATATCCCTGAAAAGTTGTTTTTTCTTATTTAAAAAAAAACAACTTTTCCGGAACAAACGTGGAAGTGAGGCATGCCACACAAACTATTCCAAAAAGAGAAAGTTTTAAGTATCTTGAGTCCGTAATCTAGGATAGTGGGGACATCGTCAATGATGTAACACATCGCATATAGGCGGCAGGGATGAAATGGAGGCATGCCTCGGGAGTCTTGTGAGTCTTTTGTGATAGGAAGGTACCACCTAAACTTGAAAGTAAGTTCTATAGAATGGTGATTAGACCGTCCTAGTTGTATAGGGTGGAGTACTAGCCAGTCAAGAACTCACATGTCCTAAAGAAGCATGTTGCGGAGATAAGGATGCTGAGATGGATGCATGGCATACTAGGATAAGGAATGAGGTATTCGGGAGAAGGTGGGAGTGGCCGTTGTGGCGATCAAAATGAGGGAAGCGAAGCTGAGATGGTTTGGGCATGTGAAGATGAGGTGCATGGACGCCCCAGTAAGAAGGTGTAAGAAGGTGTGAGAGAATGGATGCTGGGCTTATGCGGAGGGGTAGAAGTAGGCCAAAAAAGTATTGGAAGAGGTGATTAGACAGGAAGTGATGCAACTTCTTATTACAACGGACCTGACTCTAGATAGAAAGGAGTGGAGGTCGCGTATTAGGGTAGAAGGCTAGGAGGGTAGATTGTTGTCTTGCTTTGCGAAGGTTTAGGCTTGTTAGTGCCAGTCTTAGTACTAGTCGCGGTGTTTTGGATGGCGAAAGGTGACAAAAGGCGACAAGGGTCTGCCTCGCAACAGGGTGAGCGAGCGGCGAGGCGTTCGCCTTTTTGAAGTGCGGCTTTAATCAATACCAAAAAATTAAAATATTTAATTGCATATATAAATAATAAAAATCTCAAATAGAAATAAAATATTAACAAATATTCAATTCAAAAACTGAAAAATATATAGTACATATTAAAAATATGCCTTAGACATTCTTGAGGAGACGGATGATGGGATGTAGACCTATTGGCACTCCTATGGATCCGACTATTAAACTCCTTCCAGGACAGGGGGAGCCACTTAGTAATCTTAAAAGGTATAGACGGCTTGGAAAGTTGAATTATCTCATAGTGACTAGACCTGACATCTCTTTTCATGTGAGTGTTGTAAGTCAGTTTATGACTTCCCCTTGTGATAGTCATTGGAAAGCAGTTTTTCGTATTCTGCGATATATAAAGTCAGCTCCCAGTAAAGGACTAATCCTTGAGGATCAAGGCCGTGAGCATATCACTGGATATACAGACGTTGATTAGGCAGGATCACCTTTCAATACGTTCGACATCCAGATATTGTGTTTTAGTAGGAGGTAATTTGGTGTCGTGGAAGAGCAAGAAACAGAGTGTGGTTGCTTGATCTAGTGCAGAATCAGAATATCGAGCAATGGCGGCAGCAATTTGTGAGCTAGTTAGGATCAAACAGTTGTTCGAAGAACTAAAATTTGGCGAAATTGATCAGATGGAACTTGTGTGTGATAATCAAGTAGCTCTTCATATCGCATCAAATCTAGTGTTTCATGAAAGGACTAAGCACATTGAGATTGACTGTCACTTTGTTAGAGAAAAGATACCGTCAGGAGATATTGTTACGAAATTTGTTTAAGTCAAATGATCAGCTTGCAGATATCTTCACCAAGTCCCTCACAGGTCCTTGTATTAATTACATCTGTAACAAGCTAGGTACATATGATTTGTATGCACCAGCTTGAGGGGGAGCGTTAGAATACAAATAAGTATATACATTCCTACTTAGAATAGGAATAGGAATAGGAATCCTAGTTGGAAAAGAATTCCAATGTAGTGTCTATAAATAGGGTCTCAATGTAACAATTTAGATACACAATTCAATAATAATTTTCCCAAATATTATCACAGTTGCAACATCTGATTACATTCCTTCTCAATCTCATCCTTTTGCCGATGAGGGGATCGATAAGGACGGACAACTATAGGGCCTGTTCTGGGCAGCAAACTGATGTGGTGGTCACATTGTCTCAATGGTGGTAAACTCATAGGTTCCTGGAACAGATCATCGAACTCGGACAAAAGGTATTCCAGTCACTGCTCATTAGTAGTTGCCAGATGCAAAGCCTTTCCACAATACCGTTGTTGTCCCTGAAACAACATTAATTTCCCTACCACAAAAAAACTCATAGTAAGTGCCACAAAATCCCAAAGTATAGGACCCAAGGACTACAACCACTTAACTCCCAAAACAATATCAAATCCACCCAAGGGAATAATGTAAAGGCCTACAATAAAGCTATGTTCACCAATAGAAATTGTTACCCTTGTGCAGATCCCTAAGCATGGAACCTTCTCGCCATTAGCAATGGAGATTCTGTTGTTGTGCTAGGAGAAAATATCAAGGAGTAATCAACCTAGAAGCTATAGAACTTTTCAAATTGTGGGTACTTCCAAAATCAATAAGACAAAGCATGTGCTGTCCAGTAATGAGAGCAGGGAATTGCATAGTTTGTGCATGCCTTTGACCAGTAATTGCATGTAAAGAAATTTCCGGGCAGTCATCTAGCACTTCCGGAATTGCATCGTTAACTGAATACTGTTTGTCACAATCACAGGACGATGAACAGGAAAATCAAAATCAATTGCCTTTGATTTTCCCTTGCCTTTGTTCGAATTCCTAGATCGACCTATATTTGTATATGAATTCAGCTTGTCAAGGGAAGCTAAAACCTTAGAGTTCAATGGAAGAGAAAACTCTTATCTCTTGTTTTTGGTTGAAAATCTGCGTACTTCTTATTCCTCAAATCCTCCTTTAAATAGGAATCTTGTTCCAGCAATAGGAAGCCTTATGAAACTAGGAAACATAAATCCTATTCTAGACTAATAAAAAACTACTAATAACACAATCAAACTCTTCCTATTCTAGAATAATAAGAAAACTACTAACAATATAATTAAATTCTTAATTTATTTGGCTTTGGCTTTCTGTCGCACATATGTCTTGCCCACAAATGCATCCACAACAAGAAACTGTCATTTGCAAAACAATTGTTATCAGAAATTCCTTCATTTATATGCAATTTTAAATTTTCAAAGCAGAGGAAGTCATTAAAATTCAAAAGCATCTTTTGTTTCATATTTCAAAAGAAATAAACTATCATAGATGATTTTAGTAGAGTTATAGTATTCAAAGCATCAGATATACAATCATCCTTCGAGAAAAAAACGGCTATGGCTTACCAGGCCATGCAGATATTCCAATATGTTCCAAAACTGGTTGTGTGGGAACTGTACCATCCACCTCTAGCACTATCTCTTCCTCTGCAAGTGAAAGGTTGGACACCAATTGAGGTCCACTGAAATTCTGGACCGCCTTTATCACCCTACAGGACAAAAAGGAATGAGGAAATAACTTATTAGTAATCATTCATCAATCCCCAGATTTACTCTGGATATACCAAGACTTCATATCAAAAGCAAGTTTACAAGTGCATCCAAACAATGTATGTAAAGTTCCTCAAAAACATAATTATCATGACGGTTCTGCTAACACAGGAGGGTGGGAGAGACAGCACCCAACCGGAGACAAATATCTCATTTTTTCCTCCTGAAGGAAAACTTAAATCAAATATTTTATAATATAAATTATAAGGCCAGAATCACAAAAAATTTTGTCTGATGCTTTTGTTAATATAATTAATTTCATAAATAGGATAGCTATTCCATAACCATACGAATTCCTCTCTAGTATATGCTAACCATACCTTAACCAATAAAACTATAACATTTGGACCAAATTCAGAATAGAAAATTAGAAAATAGTTTGCTAGAGTGAGAGACTCTCCCCCTTCACTCTAACTTTTGTCGGAGGAACAGGTCGTTTTAGATCACTATAATGCAAAATTGAGATAGATTGCTGATACAGGTGGGTCAAAGGAAGATGAACTATGTTAGTCGAACTCTGATTAACTCCTCAATGTTTATCTGCCTAATCAAGTCCTACAGCAAACTTCAAAAAGGTACAGCAAACTTTGCAGGAGAAGGAGAAGTGGGACAAGTGCAGGAATATTGTCTTCCAAAAAGCCAACAAATTTGGGGGATGTGTGAATTGTTGCAATAATGGAGCTAGGAGAAGCATGACAATGATCCCAAAGATCATCAAGATTGAAAAACAACATACTGAAGAAAATGTAAAATGGCATACCCTAGATTTCTAGCTATGTGGTATCACTATATATGAACTTTTCATATTAAACAATATCCTTAAGCAGCTTTCCAAGTTAGATCAAACTAATGCTATACCATCCTTCGAACATCTGGAGAAATTCAATCAACCAGTCAAACCTCGTTATAACAAAATTTCACTACAAGGGCCTGATTTTCTTCAGAACCGATTATTCATGTTATATTTTACTTCTCTATAATAGAATTATACTTATAATAGCAGTGGCATTCGTAGTAGCCGTATACTCTTTCTAAAATTACCCCTCTATAACAGTCATTCAAATATTGTGTAATATTACTTTGTAAAAAATATATTATGTATAAGAATAAATATTAAAATATTTATCGTAATCATCATTAATGAATAATGTCATGCACATAGTAAATTTCAAGTACAAATATCCAAAAGGGAAAAAAATTGTACTCAAATGGTGCCCAGCAGTTATGGTCATTACTTCAGGAGAAAAAACTATTGGTCTTTGCCTTTTTTACATTCATACTCTTTCTATATTTTTGGTTAACAAATACATTGCTTCTTCTTGGCACAAAATCATTAAAAAAAAATTAGGGTAATTTTGTTTATAACAGATAAATGAGATCAAAACGTCAAATGTCAGTATAATATATAATGTTACCTCACTATAGCAGCCATAAAATTTTCATTCAAACCCTGCCTCTATAAGGAGGTTTGACTGTAAACTCAAAAGATCTGTAACCAGCTTGATTTCAATCTTTTGTGAGAAAGTAAAGTGCCCAAAGAACAAAAAGGTAAAGTGGAGTCCAGCAATTAATGCTTAAGTAATGAAGCATACTTTTCAAGACTCCGAAGGTACTTGTCGTATATAAGAAAATGGAGCCGGTGACCTGATGAACTTGCTAGGACATCGAAAAGATTGTGAACTGTTATAATGTCTGCAACAATAGCACAAGCAGGAGCAATTCGTGAAAATGATTCTTCACCAACTGTCTTTTTATCATCAACCTGACAAGAGACGAGAAATAAATGGATAAATAAAGCCATGTGAAAATTTTCAGGACAAAATCATATGATACCCCTTCTGAGAAAGTTTTTTTGCAATTCAATGCAACCACAAGAAACAACATATTTTTCTTTCTTCAGTTATAAACGGCTTTTTGTTTCTATGACCTACAACGAGGATAGAACCTTCTATAGTGGAGGTATACACTTTCTGTCAGAGATAAAAAGTAGAAATCTAAAAAATTTTACTCCAAAAATAGATACTCCCTCTGTTCCATTATATGTGATTCACTTTCACTACGTCAAGTTTCGAAACATGGCAAGATTTTTAAGACTTTGTGGTCTAAAACAAGTCATAGATATTTGTGTGACTGAAAATCATCTCATTAAGGTAAATGGGAAGTTTAATGTAAATACTGTTTATGAATATAGAAAAGTATCATCCTCTTTGGGGCAGACTGAGAAGGAAAATGCATCACATAAATTGAGACATAGGGTACTCTAAATAAAGGAAAATGTTAAATCAATTACCACCTGAACAGCCATGTCTGTGGAATCCGAATAAAACAATGACCAGCTATCTTCATCCTCCACTTCCCTCTTATCAGAAGCAGCAGTTTCCTGTGAAGACATCTCCATAACGGTATTGTCAGACAGTTAAGACTTTCAAATGGACAGCCAAATCTATGGCATAGCAAGAGGAATTTAGAAAAGAAAGCAATCTTGAAATAGAGTATATCTCATATAGTTTAGTACTTGATTTCCAACACCAGGGACCTCCCATGCTAGCATCATGTCGAACATCAACCGACGGAATTCCATATCGCTCAGATAATCAGGACGGGTGGTTACAACTTGAAGAGCTTGGAAGGAGCTAAATTCCAGAAAGTTCCTTGCATACACTAAGGGTTGTTTAACATCATCAACAAGATCTGAATCAAATTGATGTTGCAACTCTTCAATCTCTACCTGCAATATCCTGCAGTTGAGGCACAATAGACAATAAGTAATAAGACATATCATAAACCAATATCCTAGCTTATACAGGAAATATAAGAACTCTAGTGGCATCATGGCAAGATTTTCATCAGGTACAAAAGAAAAAATATATCATCGAAGTCTTCTCAGAAAAGGCTTAGGATGCAATTAGAATGTTGTTTAGTTTGTCTATGGATTATTGTTAGAGTCCCGCATTGGTTGGGAAATGGACTGGTGGTCTGCTTAGATGTACTTAGGTAATCCTCCCCTCCTAAACAAGCTTTTGGGATTATGTTATGCCCCAGTGTAATATTTTTAAATGGTATTAGAGCCAAGTTCTTCCCTAATAGGGGCCCCATGTTATATTGTCCACGCTCCAGTATTCTTGGACGTGAAGGGGGTCGTTAGAGTGGGTTAGAGTCCCACATTGCTTGAGGAATAGATTGGTGGTCTGCTTATGTGGACCTGCGGAATCCGAGCCTCGTGAGCTAGCTTTTGGGGTTCAGCTAGGCTCAAGTGTCATATCTTTACAATCATGAACAGAGCAGAAGAACATGCAGTAAGCAGAAATCTATAATCTTTTGAAAATTCATAAGGAATACTTTATATATAGAAATTGGTAGAGTCAATTTATTGTTTAAGAAGTTGGAGGTTGTAGTAGCCAAGCTGATTGGGCAGATTCTTTTCCATTTACAGCCAAGGCAGATGGAGGTTTCCTGTGAAATCTTGTCACAAAATTGCTGACAAATCTGAAGTTAGCATCAAAATAATATATTATCTTTTGTCAAATATTTCCATAATTTTTAACTTTATATTTATAGTATTAATCTTTTTGTAAACAAGAAAACACAAAA
Organism: Solanum acaule; assembly: GCA_036250505.1. Taxonomy (NCBI): domain Eukaryota; kingdom Viridiplantae; phylum Streptophyta; class Magnoliopsida; order Solanales; family Solanaceae; genus Solanum; species Solanum acaule. Next base: position 45,624 of record JAJOOR010003593.1, on the reverse strand, counting down.
AAAACCCTAAACTTGTCAAGACAACTTACTTTATCACTTTAACTTTACGTGTAATTCTTTACCCCCCTAATCTCATATCAAGTGAATTTAAATGCACCCAAATCGCTGATGTGGCAAATTTAAAAAATAAAAGATCTACACAACAACAATTCAATAATATTCTTCCCTTATATTTCTCACATGGTATCAGAGCCTCTATGATCTTGGTAGAGAATCAAAGAGCTTCCGCTGCCGATAGGTGACTATTACCCATATATACTGCCTGTCTGGTCAATGATAATGTTAACAAAAGTAGGATCAATGATATATGCATGAACATATTCAAGGGAAGAAAACTCAGCCAGACAGGTCACCGTGCGTCAATTTCCGGTGACTTTCTAGGGCTGTTTTGTGTCGACCCCATATCCGTCGGTATTTGTGTAGCACTGTGCCACCTTTCTGGTGACTACTTTTTTTATATTTAATTTATGTAGCACCGTGCCATGTTTTCGGTGACTACTTTCTCATATCTTATTTTTGTAGCACCGTGCCATCTTCCCGGTGACTACTTTTTCATATTTAATTTGTGTAGCACCGTGCCATCCTTCTGGTGACTACCTTTTTTGCATTTTTGATTTGCGTAGCACCGCATCTCTCCGGACTACTTTTCATAATTAATTTGTGTAGTACCGTGGATTTTTCCGAACTACTTTCCCATATCTGAGTTGCATAGCACCGTGTGTCTTTTCGGTCACTCCTCAGATTTGATTTGGCATAGTTCCATTCGTCTTTTCGGTGACTCCTCAAATCTAATTTGAGTAGCACGTGCCATCATTCCGACCCTACCCATATAATTTCTCTTTTTCAGTAGGATCGTGCCATCATTCCGACCCTACCCATATTATTTCTCTTTTTCAGTAGGGTCGTGCCATCAATTCGACCTTTCCTATATAATTTCTATTTTCTAATTGGGTCGTGTCATCATTCCGACCCTACCCATATAATTTTATTTCTAAGATTGTGACCACTTTCAACCATCAAATCTAATACTCCGGCGTATGAGCATGTTCCGACCATTTTCGGTGACTTTCTTGTTTAAATTGACTCATGTATTGATTCCAACACGATTCATATACTTTATACTAGATTTTGAGCACTTTGTTGCTCGGGGGGTTTAGTAGCCTTGTATGTCGATTATGTGAGTCACTCTATGGTCTAAAACAGTCTTTTGCAAGTTTGGTTTGGGAAGTTCAACATTGTAATTGTTCAACACTGTAATTTTATCACTCTGTGTTTTATCGACATTATGCATCAAATTCAGTATTTCATGAGAAGATTAAGCACATTGAGATTGACTGACATTATGCATCAAGTCCGGTATTTAATGAGAAGACAAGCACATTGAGATTGACTGTCAATTTTGTGGAGTCGACTAATCAACTTGCAGATATCTCACCAAGCCCCTCATCGGTCCTCGTATTAATTACATTTGTAACAAGCTAGGTACATGAATTGTATGCACTAGCTTGATGGGAAGTTTTAGAACATGAATAGGTTTATACAATCCTATTTAGAATAGGAATAGGAATAGGAATACAAATAGAAATAGAAATGGTAAATTGTATCCTACTTGGTAAAGGATTATATTCTAATGTCTATAAATAGGGTCTCAATGTAATAATGTAGACACAACAACAATTCAATAATATTCTTCCCTTATATTTCTCACAATAATATTAGTTAAGAACATATATTGTTGATTAATATATTCTTAAAAGATAATATATATCTTAAATATTTAATTCAATATCATTTATAAGGTCTCGTATTTGTCTAATATAAATTTTTAATTTTAGATAATTAATTTTTATTTTTAAGATTCAATATAACCTTATGATTACACTTGTGCAACCAAAGAGGACACTTGTAATTACACTGTAACAAACAAACAGGTCAAAGTAATTATTAGGTTGTGTAATTACTAGGCTGATAATTATTACCCTAGTAATTACACCAATTCCAATCACCTGATGGCTTTCCAAACATACCCTTAATGTAATTTTGAAAGCACTACCTTAGTGTTGGTATGCAGGTATAGTAATAAAATTACATACCAATAAATAATTATCAAAACACAATCCAGAAGAGTACACACACAGCTTGATAGAATTATGTTGTGGCTTTGAATCGAACGGTTTAGTAGATACTAACCTTGCGAAACAAATGCTTTAGTGGAAATGTTATTGTCCTAACTGATTAAAATGAAAAAAAAAAATGTTATTTCCTATCCGTCTTTGGCTTTACTAAAACTTCTAGTAAATGGTAGCCACATATATAAGAGTACTGCAGAAAACATGCACCAAGCATGCTCTCTCCCAGCAGAAGGTAGAAAACAAAGAGGATCTGGAGACTTTTTACATTAGAAGGACCAGCTATACCTTCATAGTGATTGAACAAATCTGCTGAAGTTAGTAGACAGGAATTTTATGTCTTTTAACCAATACCTTTTAAGAAAAGAAGGCACTACAACAGCTTAAATTGTCAATTCTTCGAGTGCTCAATTCTTTTACATTAATTAATATCTAAGCTCCAAGGAAAGGACAACGACAGATTTCTCGTTTTGCTTGTAGGTAAGATACTATTTGGTATCTCGCTCACACTGCTTGGCTGCTATACAAAATTACATCCCAGTTTAGAGTTGAATGCAGATCTTTAAGATCTACAGGCACCAAACTTCTTAGCAAAAATAATTTGTATATTCACAAGAAGATAAAATGGTATATGTATATTTATGATAAGATAAAATGGTTAAGGTCTAGAAAATTACTAATTTAAATTCTAAGATTTATTAAAAAGAACTTCCTATGAAAGAAGACAGCATATTACCATACAAATTTTCAAGATAAAAGTAATAGATAAAATGTGATGCAAAACATTTATCTCAGCTATCCAGTACAGTTGACACTATTCAAGGGACATGAGGACCCTAGAAAGTGACATAGAGAACATGAAACCAAGAGGCAGATGCTCTCTAGAATCCTATAGGGTAAGGATGATTTTAAATTTCAATAACAATGAGATCATGTTACAGACAAACATCATTAATGATTAATGTCCTTATATACATGTTTGATCATTTAAACAACAAAGCACAGCTAGCTGACCAAAACCCAGAGATATTTCATACATCATTCAGATATTAGAAATGAAAAAAAAAAAGACCACCTCATTTTAAGCTACTTGAGATTGGTGACCGCTATATGAATTCTCACAGTCCATTTTTTGTTGTATCTATTTTTATTTTTTTTGAGAATTGGTTACATCATTTCTTGTTGTATCTATTTATTACCTATATTCAGTTACATGATGTTCTTTAACACTAGCAATTCTACATAATTTCTATGGACATCTCCAGACATATTAAGGTGCAAATGATTAGGGTCAAATCCCTCCCTCAAATTGCAAGTTTCTACAAGTAAACAGAGACAAATATGCAAGAAAACATTTCCAGCATGTAAGCTTCCTTTTCAATCAACAAAATGTAGAATTTATTCTTCATAGGTTTGATTGATACACAAGCTAGTACCTAAAAAACTAACTCAACTTCTTATGAATTCTGGAGGAGCCAAAAAGTTTTCATCACTCTCGCTCTCGGTAATGACCTGGGATAGAAAAGAGAAAAGGAGGGACATTAATAATGAAGTGATGTCATTTAGAGGGTAATTAGTTTTAGTTTTAACAGTAATACAAAACACAACTACTGATTAAATAAATGAAGTGGACGGCTAGATCTATTCTGCAAAGGTATGCGGTGTGTCAAATCTGGCTATTTTCATTCCTTTCTAATGCACTTCTCTCTATCTGATTCTTATCTTTCCTCTACATTTTTTCTCATCGTTTTTTCCTCATCTGTTTCCTACCAAATTATGTTCTTCAGGTTACAACAACTATGCTGGTCATGGATGGGCACAATTTCAGAGACTATGGCCCTTTCTAGTTTCATCGGCAAGACATTGTTTTGAACTGGTTTAAGCTGTGAATTGTGAGACTATATTGTGGTGCATTTCAATTTTCCAGTAATTTCCAATTTTATTGATAAATCCAGCTGAGTTGCTAAATTTGGAACTCAATTTGATAGCCATTACTTTCAGTATGAGCGCGACCAACCTGAACTTGACTAATGGCGCAAATGACTGGAGCAGAATCAACGAGATCCAAACAGGCGGATGAGAACTATTGGCGGCTAGATAAGAAGATGCAAGCAGTCATGGGTGATACACGGGCAAGATTCAAAGGGATAGATAAGAACAATGAATATTGAACTCTAAGCTATCCGGTAAAGCCAAACAAATGGAGGAGTTCCAAAACTCAACTATAAAAATGTTTGAACATCTAAGTATGATGATTGGCCATTCTGGTGGGAAGGCATCCATAAACAATGAGTCAACCAACCAGCAGGGGTGATGAAAAACTTCTGAGGCCTAGGATCTCATATCCTGGAGAAGTTAATACGATGGATTTCAAAGGTAGCATCCACCTAATTTACAGTTTCCAATGTTTGATGGTAGTGAACCTCGAATGTGACTGAGAAGGTGAAAATTACATTTCAATGTCTGTCAAATCACTTCTTATGAGGAACTCAACCATTTCAGAAGATTTCCTTTTAACATGTTTTGCTGGTCGTCTCAAGGAAGAACTCAGATATAGAGAGAGGCTAATCAGTCACTTCATTTTATCTCAAGTAGTGGCCAAGAACAGGAGAAGCTACTGATTGTTGTGGATAAGAGAAACAAATGGCTGCACAAGGGGATAATACTCCAGTCAAGGACACTAGTAAAGGATTTAAGAATTTAAGAAGAACATATGAAGATTACCATATTTTTAATTTCACTCCAAGTAGTTATGAAGAACATGTGGCTGCACAAAAGGATGCACATTATTTTCTTTTTTTTTTTTCAAGTAACCTGATTCTTATCACTCAAGGTTTTGTGGATTGAGGGAGCTATTATAACACCCTATAATACCAAACTGTGAAGGAGCTTGTGACTGAATTATTAGAGGAGATTCCCTTGAGAGTAACAGTAGCCGATGGAAATCAAATGTTAGGTCATCAAAGTTGTGCAAGTGTCATAGTGAAGGCAAAAAGGATTGAGTTCCTTGACAAATTTAGACTGCTGAAACTGAAGGTTGTGACGTGGTTCTTGGAGGGGATTGGATGACACACTGTCCAGTTATGATCACCATAAGATCATAGTCAAACATTTTGGGAAATTGGTAGAGCATAAGGGAGATACAGGAATGGAAATACTAAATCAGATCACAGCTAAACCAATGGGAAAGATACTGACTGAAGAAAACAGACTACTGCTTACTACAGCAAGCCCCTAGCTCCAAGACATGTAGGAGCCAATGTATGAGTAGGAACAACTGGAAATAATAGCAGCCATAGACAGATGGAGGAACTACATTGAGTACATTCAAGGCAGACATTTCATCATTAAGAGTGACCATTTCAGTTTTAAATACTTGGAGCAGAAGGTAACTACAGTCGTTCAGCAAAAAGGCCAAACTAAATTACTTGGACAGAATTATGTAATCCAATATGGGAATGGTTCTAAAAATAGGGTGGCTGATGCACTATCCAGGATACCCAAGGACCAAGGAGAAACTTATGCAATCTATGGTGTTCTCCTACATGGATAGGAGGTGGAAAAGATTTATGAAGGGAATGATCAGGTTGAAAGGATTATAGCTGCAGTTGTAGTCAATTATGGAGCCAATTCTCACTATAACTGGTCACAAGGAGTGCTGGGATATAAGGGCAAGATATACATAGGGAAAACCCCAGCAGAAGGTAACAAATTACAGACCCTGTAAACTAACACCCTTGTAGGACAGTTGTGAAGAGGTTACAAATCTGTTTTACTAGCCAGTCATGAAAAAAGATGTACAAAAGAAGCAAATATGAAATTGTGGCAGACCTCTAAAACTTCCTGCAGAAGCTCATAGAAGGGTTACCCAAGTCACAAGATGAAGATGTGATATTAGTGGTTATTAATAGATTTACCAAGTATAGGCACTTCCTTACTCTACAGCATCAATTTACAGCTGTGCAAGTAGCAGAGTTATTGCTCGAGGAGATTAAAACTTACATGAATTTCCTACACTCTGGTATCAGACAAGGATAAGGTGTTCACTAGTCAATTCCGGCAACATTTACTCAAGGAATCAGTGACTCAAGTCTCAACTGTGTCTAAGCACTGCTTATCACCCTGAGACTGATAGACAAAGTGAAAGATTGAATAGATGTGTTGAAGGGTACTTGAGAGCCATGGTATTGTCTAAACCCAAGCAATGGGCTGAATGCTGGTATAAGACAAAATTTTCACACCTCAGTACAGTGCACTCCTATTCAAGCATTATATGGATATGAACCTCCTCAATTTCCTATGGGGCCATTTCCTTAATCTCCAGTCCTATCAGTGCAGGACCTCATTCAACAAAGACTGCAGGTCCTGAGGGGTCACTTAGTTTATTCATGAGTTGATAAGTTTTGAATTTAGGCTCATTAATCTCATGCATACTACAAAGCCATGATAACATTAACATTGTTATAGCATGCATATTAAGTAGATTATTGAAACCATCTTCTCCAACATGCATTAATCAAAATTTTAGCTTGCAACCTCATGCCTTATCCTTCAAAAAAAATAGTAATTTGAAGATGGAATGAGAAGGAATTTACTTGCAAGAACGAGAGACAACAGAATTAGCGATTGAAGATAGAAAAGGTAAAGGCTGGTAAGGCGGTGCATCATTGCCACCTTCACTGTAACCGTTTCGCTTTTTTCCATTGAAAGAGAATATGGATTTCAACGCTAACAAACTCTTTATCTCGTTGCCATTGTTCTTCTCATCTTTACTTTTCCCCACTCTATTCTCATTCTCCATCTTCCTTCTTTCCCTTTACTTCAGATCCACCGCCTTCCGGCGGATAAATATGCTTTTCTTTTCTTTTCAATTTAGGCGAAATGGTCTACACTTGTAATTGTGTATCAATTCAATCCTTAAATTCCTCATACTAAGCATTTTGACTATATGTGTGAACCTTCACAAAAATGACATATTAGATCCACGTTACATTTTAAATGACACATTATTTATTATTTTTTTAAAAAAAAAATCTGTTTTTTCTTCTTTTTCACTTCATTCCTCCTTCATACCTCCAAACTTCTCCATTTTTTCATATTAGAGATATCATCACAATCTTTCATTCTCACTAGTATCATCACTTTTCTAAATAACTAAATATCATCATTCGAAATTTTTTTCCATGTTTCTATCATTCACAACTTTAATTCTGTTTTTTTTAACCAATGTTTACATTCACTACTTAAACTACCATCAATATATTTTATCAATTGATGCTAATGAATGCTATTAAAATATCTCAATATACAACAATATTTGTACATGATAATGCGCAGTTTACTCCTATAATTGTTCAATGAGTAGGTGATTATTAGCAATATAATTATTCAACATATTAGTCGGGGTTGACTCTCACAGGGAGTGGTATATGTAAGAATTCAATAAAGAAGGTAAAATATGATCTAATATATCGTAGCAAATAATAATAAGGGTGAGTAATTCTAAATATTAATTATAGTGATTTAGTAACCAATTTCAACAATAACAATAAAATCGGGTGCTTCGCAATTCGAGTAATAGTTTAGAAGTGTGCCGAAATGAGAATAGATTTCAAGTCGTGGATTGATGTGGTTGCCCATTACCGTTGATGCTCATAGGTAGGCGGGATTAATCTCAGACACATATTACATATTTCAATCGCAACATGCTCATCATAGAACTTCTTCCGAAGCCTCCCATTTCAAAACAACTTAACAATCCATGACCTTAACTTGGGTTTTCTCTTTCAAGCAAACCCAACACTTAGAAGTGAAACCCTTAGTTCCTTTTTCAAGCAAACAAGAATTTCAAACTCAATATGTAAGCATTGAACTAATCATTCACTTCATATCATCATTTTCAAGAAAAATATGAAGATCTAAAATAGAACTAAGTTTACAACCCCAATTCATAAGTTAACACATAACAATTAGTTCAAACCCATACAAAACAACATGAAAAAGGGAAACAACACACACTATTCCACCAAATTAATCCATACCCACTTCCATTTGAACACCCCTAGAATTGGGATTTTAGCTAATCATCATAAAAGTAAAAGAAAATATACCGAAAACAATATCGATCATCTTGGTTTGTCGATTACAACTTCAATTTCAAATACCCAGCTAAAATTCTCCAAAATTTCTACACAAAATTGTTCAAAATTCAAAAACTAAGAAGTGTCTCTATCCTGAAAAATATCCAAAGGTGAAAGATGAACTTTCTCTCTCTTTCTGACTATTTATACTTTCCCTAAAACATGGCAAAATTTTCAGCACGTGGTTAGATTGGTGAGGTTAGTCAGGCTCGTAGACTCGATCGACGAGGTTAGTCAAGCTCGTAGACTCGATCAGTGAGTCACCAACTTGGTCTTTTCCTCACCCTTTCCTTCATCATTTTTGCTCAAGTGCTTTGTCTACTTCGGGGAACTTGCATGAACTCGCCAATTACGTTTGGCGAGTTGCCTTTGTATTCATTTGCTCACCTTAGTTCCCATGACTTTTTAGCTCAGCTTCAGGCATCGTTGACGAACTCGACGGAGCTCTCTTTTCCCATTCGCCGAATCACCGATCATCACTTTAGGTCACCTTTTTGGTATTCAGTTTATTCTGAATGTGATGTGAGGCCAGAAATACATATTTTTAATCATTATTTGCATGAATCCATAGTTGACTACATGATCATACATTTAACCCTGTAATCAGTGATTGGATAACCGATTGACGTCTATTAAAGAAGATAATATGCATGAATCCATATCTGACTACATCCCAGGAATTTCCCAAGTCATTATTTGAATTCCAAGTTGAAATTGAATCATTGTAGTTACTTAATAATTTTAGATAGTTAATTATTTAGAAAAAATCATCACTCTTTCTGAAAAGACTTGCGTTAAGTTCTAGTTATTTGAAGAATTAAATACAATCCAATCTTAAGTCCCTGTGGGTACGATACTTTGATCTCAAAAAGAGCTACTGGTTGTAGGTTTGAATTGAAACAAAGTATGGTGCATCTATTGCACACCAATGGATAGTTTACTGGGCTACCTCATGAAGATCCAGAAGTGCACATTCAGAACTTCCTCAAAGTCAGTGACACATACACTCCAACGGGAGTTATCCCTTATTATGTGAGACTCACCTTGTTCTCATTTTGGATATTAGGGGAAGCAAGAAGAGGGCTGATATCGGAGCCTAAAAACTCTATTACTTCTTAGGATGATGTTGCTCGGAAATTTCTAATACAATTTTTTTCCATCTGGGAAAACAGCCAAGCTTAGGAGAGAGATACTGAGTTTTAGGCCAAAAGTGAAAAGAGGGGAAATCTATACCATGCATGGGACATGTTCAATTCATTGTTGTTAAGTTGTCTGCATCATCATTGGGCGAACGAAGTGCTGGTTCACACCTTCATTGAGGGTTTGGAGCCAAACACAAAGATTTTGCTTGATTTAGCTTTAAGAGGACAAGAGTTGGAGAAGACGTATGTTGATTTGTTCACCTTGCTTAATAAAATCTCACAATGAAATCCTGAGTGGAATGGAAGAGGCGCGAAACTTGTGGTGCAGAAAACTTTTGGGAAGTTAGAAGTGGATGCAGTTACAGCTTTGACTGCACAAATTGCTGCGATGCATAACATGATGAATACAAATTTCAACAATCTATCATTGGGACAACAATAGACACATGTAAATGTGGTACAAAAGCCACAAACATAGTGTGATATATGTGGAAGTGGTGATCATATTGCAGATAGCTGTGGAGAGAACCCGGATGCTACCAACTTTGAAAATAATGCACAACAAGGAGGAGGTCACCAAAATTATGGCTATACATATAATCTAAGTTGGCAGAATGACAACGCTCAAATCACCCTCCAAAACCAATTAAAAAGGTGAGCAATCATAGTTAGTATAAAACCCAATAAAGAATTGGGGTTGAATCCCGTAGGGAATGGTATATCGTAGAGAATTCCTTATCAAGAAAATTGGACTTTAATTTAACTCATTTGTAATAGTAAGAACAATTGAGTGGATGATATCACCAACTTATTATAAAGCTTTGGTTATCAATTATCACAATTAAACTAAAAATTAGACGATATCAAGAGTTAATGAGTAATCTAGGGGTGCGGGGATTGGAAATTGATATCACATAGGGGTAATTGTGCTGCTCTATAGTGATGAACATTCATGAATAGGCTAATCATTTTCATTGACACAAATCATCTTTCGATCTCAAAGCATCTATGCATAGAATTTCCTTTCGGTCTCATCTAAATGTCAATCCTATACAACCCAATACCTTACTCTATTATCTCTTTCTAGAACAGGGCAAAAAGATCTAACGCATAACCTCTATTCCAAGCAAGTTACAGATATCAAACCTGAATTGCTAGTATCAAACTAATTACCCACTCCAATCAATCTCTTTCGAGCATCAACCAGAGATTGGAAGTAGGAATTAAGTTTGAAACCTTAAGCCTTGAGTTAACCCCATGGTAATTAGACCAATTCATGCATGAACAACAACAAAACAAAGCATAGCACAATACCCACTACATTAAATCAACACCCAACCCCATTTGAGCATCCCTAGATCTTGGGGTTTTATCCACTCATCACTAAAAGAAAAGAAATTATACCTTCCATGAAAGCATCCACGAGTAACATGAAATCAAACAATTAAGAATAAACCCACTTTGGATTCAAATTCAAACTCCAAATGGTAAAACCCCAATAGCTAGAAAGTGTTCTTCAAAGGTAAAGTATTCTTAGACTCTCTCCAACTCTCAAAAGAAAACTTTATGAACTATATTTCGAACTCCCTAAAAATTGTATCCAATGGACTATTTATACTTTCCCAAAATTTGGCCCAAAATCCACTTTACAAATGACATGGCGACATTAGTCGGGCTCGCCATTCTTGCTCGATGGAATCACCCTTCTCTCCTCAATTTGCCTTATGATGCTCTAAGATTTAGGTGTTTGAACTTCAGTTGGAGAATTCGATTGAGTTACCCTTTCACATTCGGCGAATCGATGAGTACCACCTTGGTTTGCCTTTCAAGCATTAAATCTTTGCTTTATAGACTGTCACTTTAGGCGATATGCATCACGAACATCGTTCTCATTGGTGCATCACCGTTTCTACTAGATTTCGCCGACCTTCTTTAATTGACAAAAGTGCTATGAAGTGTAAATTTGGGTGAGGTCGTGCATAGTTGTTGATCTGCCCTATCTTTTAGGCGATCAATAATGTTTACTTTGCACTTCTTTTTTGAACTTTTGGCCATTCTTTCAAACAACAGTCCTTGCATTGTACATTTGATTTCATAGCTTTAAATCATAAACATTCTATCAGAATAGGACAAATTTACGCATTGAGGATACTAATTATTGAGCTAAATAGATCTTAAATGAGTGCCAGTCTACCACTCATCAACACCCCAAACTTAAACTTTTACTCGTCCTAAAGTAAATCAAGAACACAGAAAGCTCAATAAGGGTGTTTACAACAGTACACAATGAGAGCTCACATGCAAGCGCCAAAGCAAGACTACTCTAAATAATATGTGATAAACGTTTCAAGGACACTTCATCCAATTCTAAGTGTCAATGATAGCTAGACAGTATAAAACCCAACTAAATGAGTTGGGGTCGAATCCCACAGGGAGTGGTACGTGTTTAAGATTCAATAGGAAAGTGCCAACATGATCAAATCAGTCAAAGGAATAAGAATTATCAAAAAAATACATTATTCAAATCAGGGGGTGACACGAATGTCAAATGGGAGGTCTTGGTTTGAAATTATCAACTACAAACAGTGGTAAACAACACAAAATAGCAATAATGAGATGGGTTCTTGGGATGTGGTTCGATTATAGGCTAATATAGACAAATGGTTAATTGCAACTATTAGAAAATAGCTATATATTAGTAAGTAAGCTAGGATATAGAGGAGGTAAACTTTCACTCGAACAATTTACCCCGAATCAAGTCAATTTCTCTCGAACAACAACAAGCATGCAAAATAAGAACAACCCATACCATAGTCCATACACTGTAGCGACCCTAAAAACGAACTAGTGAAACTAGAGCGTGAGTTTGAAGTTAAGAACTTGATGAAATAATGAGAGTTGGATTTGGAAGTTTAGTTTAAAGAGATTTGAGGTCAAACGTCAAGAAACGACTATAACGTCCGAAAACTAGTCATTTGAGCTAGTGTGTTGTAGTGTCTTGTCGTTGAAGTTTGGAGTGTTGTATGAGGATGAAAACTTGTAGAAGTGACTCCTATACTTAGAACATCACGTTTAGGCGTTCAACATTCAGGTACGACCCCCCAAGGACCCCCCCAGGGGGTCCTTGAGGAGGACCCCAACATTGGCCAAAAAATTGTCAAAACAGCTTGGACCTACGAAGGCAATCGAAGCCCCTTAGACCAATCCACGCCCTGTAGGTCATGGGAGTGGGTCAAGACTTAACCTGGGGAGGCTTGGCCTCCATTTTTAAGCCCCATCCCCAATCTACGGAGGCACAGTACGCCCCTAAGACCTATCCACGGTTTGTGGATGGGCAACTATAGATGCTGCCAGTTTTGGCTGTTTTTATTTTAAGTTAGGGGTCTTAGTTTTAGTTAGTTATTTAATTAGGGTTTAGGAGGGACGATTAGGTAATTAATTAACTTCCTATATAAACTATTTTTAAGTCATTAAACCCTTCATTAGCTCATTAGAACCCAAGATCCCAAATCAAAACCCCTCCCTCCCAAAAAGGTTCTCTCTAGAAACTCCATTGGAGCTCAAGGTGAAGATCAAGCTAGGGTTGGGATTTCAAGGATCTTTCACTTCAATTTCGTGGGTTTATTCAAGTATAAGGTATGGTGATCCTTCATCTAGGGTTAGCTTTCACCCTAGAGACAATTTTAAAGAAGTTTTCAAGGTTTTCAAGTTTCTCTAAAACCCTAGATTTCACTCAAACTCATGCGTTCTTGCATCAAACGTTTTCAAATAATGAATTATGATTATGTTGATGTTTAATTGATGATTTTAAGATGAAAAACTCTATGAACCCATGATTTCTCTAAATTCGTAAATTGTGACTTATAAAGTGGGTTTGATGGTTATGAATGAATGATGATGGATTTATGTGTAGATTGATTTAGATTGTTGATTTGTATCATTATCTATGTCTAATTATGGTGAATTGTTGGTGAATTGAGGATTTGTGGTCATAGCCTTGAAAGGGCAAATTTGACCTAATTTCATGTTAGAGTAGAATTGAACTTGAATTGTTGATCATTTGAAAGGTGGAGGTGCTTACTTACTAAGTATATTGTGATAATGGCCTTGAAGGCATAGTTTGATGAATTGAAGTATTATCATGCTATTGTATATGTGAATGTATAAGGTGAAGGATTTACATGTGATTCAAGGATAGAATGTTGAACATGTATTCAATGTATTTGTGTTAGTATTGAAAGGCTATTTGACACTCATGGATATTGATGATGCAATGTGAAGGGTTTCTATATTGTAATGTCTTATCTTGACCTGGTAGACTTAGATGCCCTCTTCTTGATAAATGAAAGATATATTGAATGTGATCTCTTGACTTGGTAGGCTTAGGTGCCCTCTTCTTGATAAATGAAAGCTATATTTAATGTGATCTCTTGACTTGGTAGGCTTAGGCATCCTTCTCTTGAGTAATGGATGTATCTTGACTTGATGTCTTAATGTCTAGAATTGGTAGACCTTATTGGTAGCCTCTTCATAAATGCATGCATGAATGAATGTCTTGATGGGTAGACCTAATGTTGGTAGCCTTTCTATGAATTACTAATGAGGCATTTTAGACTATGACTTGAATCGGTAGACCTTCATAGTGAGTCCAGAACCCTATGTGAATGTGAAACCTTGAAGCGGTAAACTTAATGGTGGTGGCCTCCTTCTTGTGTGAAATGATGAACCTAGAGACGGTAGACCTAGTGGTGGTGGCTCTCTCTAGGAAGATCAATGAGCTATCCATAATGTACCTTGAACGGTAAAACTATTGGTGGTGGCCCTTCTTAGGAAAAATACTTAGGGTCGGTAGGCATAATGTTGGTGGCCCTCTCTCGTACACTAATGTGAATGAAACTACTCTGTGGGAATTAAGGCTAAGCACCGAATGGATATGGTTAAGATGGTGGCTCTACCCAATGTTAGGCTACAGTCCAATGAACATCTTTGCATATCCCATAAACTATGTGCCTACATAGGATGTGTATTAGTTCTACCCTTGGCAAGTAGAACACCTTCCACGGTGTGGGGTTTATGACACTGGATTCCATAATTAGCTCTCATGGTCTATGTTGGTTAATGCCTATTCCCATCATGTGAGATATGCACTCTAGTTACTTGATAGGTACTACAAAGTGTAGGTAGTAGTATGGGATGCTATCTATACATTGCACGAGTAGGCTTTGAAGGTGCTATAGTGATTTCTCTAAGTCCTAAGGACTAAACGTGTGAAAGTCCTCTAAATTCATGAAGGTGTCCTAAATGAATCTAATGAAGATGATTGACTTCTTGTCTAAATGGAATGATGAATGAGTAGCTTATATTGATGAAATGAGTTACTTAGCATGTTGTGTTGAATTGCAAAGGTTCTTATATTCTTTCATATGAGCGAGAGGCTATAGGATGTTAGAAGTTACACTTCTTTCATATTCTTGAAGTCGTGCCTTAGAGTGAAGTTCTATAAGTGTCCTTTTCCTAATCCTTCTTTTGTGTTTATAGGATATGAATACAAGGGCTAACCCAAGAAGGGCTGAAGAGGAGATGTTGAATGAGGTAGTTCCTCCCCAAGGTGATCAAGGTCTTCAAGGTGACCAAGTTCCTCTAGGCAATCAAGAGAATAAAGTTCCGGTGGTTCCCCCAGACATGACTAATGAGGAGATTAGGATGGATTTTCTAACCCTAGCCCGAGCCAACACGGCTCAAGTGAATAGGGATGTGGGGCCTAGGGTGAATGCTAATGAGAGTACCATAGCCTCAGGATTGAGAGACTTTGTGAGGATGAATCCTCCTATTTTCCTTGGCTCTAGAGGGGGAGAAGATCCCCAAGAATTCTTTGATGAAGTTTATAAGATTGTAGATGCTATGGGAGTAACTTCTAGGGAAAAGGCGGAGTTGGCTTCCTATCAATTGAAAGAAGTTGCCCAAGTGTGGTTCACTCAATGGAAAGCCAATAGGCCGGTTGAAGCGAGTCCTATGAAATGGGAGGAGTTTAAGAGGGCTTTCCTTGGTAAGTACTTTCCCCGTGAGAAGAGGGAGTGTAAGGTTGAGGAGTTTATAAACCTTAGGCAAGGTAACATGACTATTGTCTAAGTATGCTCCATCCTTGGTGTCTAACCCTAGAGATGAGATGAGTAGGTTTGTTACCGGTGTATCCGACCTAGTTAAGAAAGGGTGTCGTACGGCGATGCTTCATGGTGATATGAATATCTCTAGACCTGTTGTGTATGCTCAATCTATTGAGGAGTCCAAACTTAAGAGGGGTAGATCCGATGAGCAAGGTCAACCTAGGTTCAAGAAGAGAGCTCCTAACTAAGATTCTTCAAATAAGGTTACCCAAGAAAGAGTTGGTGGTTCTCAATTTGCTAAACCTACTTGTCACAATTGTGGAAAGAAGCATCATGGGAAGTGTCTAGCCGGTACTAGTGGGTGCTATGGTTGTGGGAAGAATGATCACCAAGTGAAAGATTGTCCTACTCTTACGGTTAGAGGAAGGGAGGGCAAACAAGCTTCTCTTAATGGCCCAAATCTTGATGCTCCAAAGAAGAACCGTTTCTATGTGCTTCAAGCTAACAAGGACAAGGGAGCTAATCTGGATGAAGGTACTGGTAAGTTATAGTTCCTTGTTTTTGTGATGAGGTCCTTGTGTTGTTTCATGATAGCGTTAGTTGGGTTTTCTCCTAAGTGGGGGGATAGTTTGTTGAATAGTAAGGTGGTTGAGAGTGTTGATGTCCTTATATGTTTCCTTTTATTCTTATTCAAGCTTGTGACCAAGAGTTCCTAGTAGCTTGTTGCATGTTTCAGAGTCTTGTGTGAATATGAGTTTCCATAGTCTCCTTATGTTGTGCATGTTCTAATTGAATTCTTCTATAGTTGAGAAAATGAGTTTTCAAATTGTGTTCCTCATGTTTATATGCATCTATGATGAGTTGTCTAAATATTTCATGAGTTGTCTTATTGAGCATGCCTAAATGTGTTCTTGAAAGAATTGCATAATGTGCTTTTATGAGGAAATTTCATAATGTGTCTATTAGTGTTGTAATGAGAATAATGTGATTTGGAGAAGGAAGTTCCTCCAATGAAATGAGAAATGAGATGTTTTGATGCATAATGAGTTTGTAGATGCAGTTCCTACCTTCGTGTAGTTGTTTTAGCCTTTATGATGTGAAGTAGGTGTTTCCTCCTAGTTATGTGCATTTTATTGACATTGCATGCATGATTGTGGGCTGGTAGTCTTGAGTCGTTACCCTTATTTTGTGTTTTAACTGTCATTCGAGGACGAATGTTCCTAAGTGGGGGATAATGTAACGACCCTAAAAACGAACTAGTGAAACTAGAGCCTCACATCTGAATTTGAAGTGAAGAAATTGATGAAATAATGAGAGTTGGCTTTGGAAGTTTAGTTTAAAGAGATTTGAGGTCAAACGTCAAGAAACGACTATAACGTCCGAAAACTAGTCATTTGAGCTAGTGTGTTGTAATGTCTTGTCGTTGAAGTTTGGAGTGTTGTATGAGGATAAAAACTTGTAGAAGTGACTCTTATACTTAGAACATCATGTTTAGGGGTTAAACGTTCGGGTACGACCCCCTAAGGACCACCCAAGGGATCCTTGAGGAGGACCCCAACATTGGCTAAAAAGCTATCAAAAAAGCTTGACCTACAGAGGCAATCGACGCTCGTTAGACCAATCCATGCCCCGTAGGTCATGGGCGTGGGTTGGAGCTCAAGGTGAAGATCAAGCTAGGGTTGGGATTTCAAAGAGATCTCACTTCAATTTCATGGGTTTATTCAAGTATAAGGTATGGTGATCCTTCATCTAGGGTTAGCTTTCATCCAAGAGTCAATTTCAAAGAAGTTTTCAAGGATTTCAAGTTTCTCTAAAACCCTAGATTTCACTCAAACTCATGGGTTCTTGCATCAAACGTTTTCAAATAATGAATTATGATTATGTTGATGTTTAATTGATGATTTTAAGATGAAAAACTCTATGAACCCATGATTTCTCTAAATTCGTAAATTGTGACTTATAAAGTGGGTTTGATGGTTATGAATGAATGATGATGGGCTTATGTGTAGATTGATTTAGATTGTTGATTTGTATCATTATCTATGTCTAATTATGGTGAATTGTTGGTGAATTGAGGATTTGTGGTCATAGCCTTGAAAGGGCAAGTTTGACCTAATTTTATGTTAGAGTAGAATTGAACTTGAATTGTTGATCCACTTGAAAGGTGGAGGTACTTACTTACTAAGTATATTGTGATCATGGCCTTGAAGGCATAGTTTGATGAATTGAAGTATTATCATGCTATTGTATATGTGAATGTATAAGGTGAAGGATTTACATGTTATTCAAGGATAGAATGTTGAACATGTATTCAATGTATTTGTGTTAGTATTGAAAGGCTATTTCTCAATTTGACACTCATGAATGTTGATGGTGCAATGTGAAGGGTTTCTATATTGTAATGACTTATCTTGACTTGGTAGACTTAGGTGCCCTCTTCTTGATAAATGAAAGCTATATTGAATGTGATCTCTTGACTTGGTAGACTTAGGTACCCTTTTCTTGATAAATGAAAGCTATATTGAATGTGATCTCTTGACTTGGTAGGCTTAGGCATCCTTCTCTTGAGTAATGGATGTATCTTGACTTAATGTCTTAATGTCTAGAATTGGTAGACCTTATTGGTAGCCTCTTCATAAATGCATGAATGAATGAATGTCTTGATTGGTAGACCTAATGTTGGTAGCCTTTCTATGAATGACTAATGAGGCATTTTAGACTATGACTTGAATCGGTAGACCTTAATAATGAGTCTAGAACCCTATGTGAATGTGAAACCTTGAAGCGGTAAACTTAATGGTGGTGGCCTCCTTCTTGTGTGAAATAATGAACCTAGAGACAGTAGACCTAATGGTGGTGGCTCTCTCTAGGAAGATCAATGAGCTATCCATAATGTACCTTGAACGGTAGACCTATTGGTGGTGGCCCTTCTTGGGAAAAGTACTTAGGGTCGGTAGGCATAATGTTGGTGGCCCTCTCTCGTACACTAATGTGAATGAAACTACTCTATGGGAATTAAGGCTAAGCATAGAGTGGATATGGTTAAGATGGTGGCTCTACCCAATGTTAGGCTAGAGTCCAATGAACATCTTTGCATATCCCATAAACTATGTGCCTACATAGGATGTGTATTAGTTCTACCCTTGGCAAGTAGAACACCTTCCACGGTGTGGGGTTTATGACACCGGATTCCATGATTAGCTCTCATGGTCTATGTTGGTTAATGCATATTCCCATCATGTGAGATGTGCACTCTAGTTACTTGATAGGTACTACAAAGTGTAGGTAGTAGTATGGGATGCTATCTATACATTGCAAGAGTAGGTTTTGAAGGTGCTATAGTGAGTTCTCTAAGTCCTAAGGACTAAACGTGTGAAAGTCCTCTAAATTCATGAAGGTGTCCTAAATGAATCTAATGAAGATGATTGACTTCTTGTCTAAATGGAATGATGAATGAGTAGCTTATATTGATGAAATGAGTTACTTAGCATGTTGTGTTGAATTGCAAAGGTTCTTATTTAGTATGTCCTTCAGGAACACCTAGGTGTGTATGAAGAGGTAGTATGGGCTGCCGCTTCATGTCTTACTTAGGTGTATCTTAGGGTAACTTTAGATATAGATCCTAAGATGATGAGATGACTTACTTGACTCATGTCCTTATGTGTTGTATGTTGGTACTAGTTGAGCATGATTACTTGTAATTGGAAGCATGATTGATGGTGAGTGCACTTTTGGTGACCTTAGGGTGATGCTTAGGTGTGGATTGTGGTATGGGACGCTATCCATACATTGCACAAAGTGTTACTTGAGGGTTGGTTGGGGTGAAGGTGAAAAGGTAAAGGTAATGGGTTTATATGCTGAACATGTCTATAATGTGGATAATGTCTTGTATGTTGGTTGTGACTTGTATTATGCCTCTAATACTTGTACTCATGAAATTTTATCTGAAATGGCATAAGCATGACTTTCAACAAAATGTCCCTTTTAAAGCATGTTTTTGCATAGTCATTATACTTGGTACATTTTGTGTGCTAACCCATATTTTCCTATTTTTTTTACTACAAGTGTAGTTTCCGGCAAGTGATCGTTTCTAGCTAGAAGTTGAAGTGCTTGGATAGAGTTTTCCCCCAAGACTTGGTATGTCCTCTCTTAGATCGAGGACAAAAACTCTTATTGTTCTAGTTCCTTTATGTTTAAAACTTTTGTAATAGACATTTTAGTATTTTTATTATAAAGGGCCGTGACCCTATCTTGTTAAAGTTTGTCTTAAGATAGCCATGTGAGACTTAGTATTTTCGTTGCATTATAAATGTGATTTTTAATAGTTTGGTTTTAAATAAAGTTTTAATTCCGCACTATTTTCTATTGTCTATGCAATGAATGCGCTAAGAGGCTTGTATTAGACCCCTTCGGGGTCGAGTACACCGTGTTACGACTAGGGTGTGCTCTCGGGTTGTGACATTCACTCTCTTGAACTAAATATGTGGAATTGGGTTTAGGAGTCACTCTCTCGAGCTGAACCCATGACAACCCAATACCCACAGACCATCAATCAATAATCTTAGTTTTAAAACCTCTCTCTCGAGCAAGCCAAAAACACAAGGGTAGAACTGCATTTGCAACTACAATTCTCAAATTAAAACACAATTAATGATTGAACTCACTTCTAAATAGCATTTAAACTAACAATTAGCAATACCCATAAACTAAATCAGCCCATAATCACATAACCACATCCCAAGAATTGGGGTTTTAGCACATCATAAATAGATAAAAATCGTTACCAAATTGAGTTTCCATCAACTGGGTAAGATTGATTTCGTCTTTACAATGTTCCAATTTGAAGAATTTCAAAGACCCACTTCCAATTTCTCAAAAGTGAAAAACTTCAATTCTTCAAAATTAAAGGAAAACTAGAGAAAACTTGTCTCACAATTCAAAACTTAATAATAGACTAAGATATTATAATATCAGATACTAAACTAAATGTTCAAAAATGTATTTATAGTCGCCAAAAATGTACTGCGAAGAGTCACTCGGCAAAGTAAGTCGGGCTCGCCGAACCACTCGGTGAGCCGCCCTTCTGCCTTGGCATTCAGCACCCTCAAGGTCAGTAACTTCGGGCGATCTAACTCTGCATCGCGGAACCACTCAGTGTTCCGCTAGCTACCCCTTTCTCTCGCCAACTTTTTTCTTTCCTTCAAGGCTTGGCACACTGGAACTTTAGGCGGTCAAGTAGTCATTGGGCGACTCGCCAAGTGGACTTAGCGATCACCAGGCTTGCCTTTCTTCATTCTTTCAGCCTGTTTTGGTCTTTTTTGCAAATTAGTGTCCTTGCTTTGTTCCTCAATCCATATACCTGGAAATCAAGAGTTTTACATTAGTTATTGACACAAAATAAGTATTTGAGGACACTAAATCTATATAAATAAGGCCTTAAATGAGTCCAAATCTCGGACTCATCAACACCTCCAACTTAAACTTTTGCTTGTCCTCAAGTAAAACTCAAGTTCAGCAGTTTAAAAAGGATGTCTCAAACAGTGCTACAAAAGACTCAATCATGAATGCACACAACAAGACTCAACTTACTCACGCAAGGATCAATTGTGCACTCAAAGATTCAAATTGTGACTCACCATTATCAAAGATTCTCAAATTCACAATACTTGCTTCAAATGCAAGTTCAAGCTCAACAAAGGTGCTCAAATGCCCTCACAATAAAGATGATTCCATATTCACATACAATGGTTCAACACTTTATAGCTCCGGAATCACATACAAATCTTACACACACAAAGATGAACACATGCATGACTTCACCCATAGGTTTGCCGTTATTTTCCAATCAATAATCGCTTCAGCTCACTCAAGATAAAAAAAAGTCTTTTCAAGGTTTGTAACGGGGCAGAGTGTAAAGGTATGGTCATTTAGGTTCAGTGGCTGCTATCCTCATGAAATGTGGTGTGAACATCACTTTCTTCTCTTTCCTTCAACATTTTCATTTATGCTCAAAATTCACCCCATTATTCACTCTCATGGAATACCGGACACCTCATTTCTTTTGCAACTTGCACAACTTTATTTCACACCTTTATTATTCTTTTTCTTTTTCATTCTTTTTTTCTCTTTTTTTTGTATGAAGGCTTCCATATTTTTCAAAACCATGGATCAAGGGGGATTTATTCACACTTCTTGATTTACCTTAGGCTTTTGGCTTAAGTTGACAATTCAAATAAACCACACTTCATGAGGATTATGGGTGAATGGACAAAGAGGGGTTACAATTGCATCATATTTCTTCCAAGAAAAGGCTAAGGCTCAAAAGGTGTTCAAGCAAAGTTCACACATCTCACAAGGTTGGCCACAAAAGTGGTATATTGTCAAATTGTTTCACTCTTCAAAATTGTTGCCTAAGATAATTTCAAGATCTTGCATCACTTAGTCAACCAAACCAACAGGGCAAATTCTAGTTATCATCACACAAGGTTCACGGTAAGTTCATCAAACAAGGCGTTGGCACCAATATCAAACAAGACTCCACACCTTCGCTAGTGTGCAATGTTCATCACAAGAGACTCTATTCGAAAACTGGCTAGTCACAACGAGATGCAAAAAGTTCACATATTATCTATGCAACTTCATTTGACCTCATCGTAGCCGCACATTCATTTTTGTTCGATTAAAAGCACTATTCAAGTCATCAGTATTGATCATGACCAATACTCAAATTTGCACAAGAACAACCATAATCACACACAAGAGATGGCAAATTTTTTAGAAAGGGTCAAAAACCATTTGCATTCAAAAAAAGGAGCCTTAAGCTCAAACATCCATAACACAATATCAAAAACACAATTTAAACACAAAAACCCAATAATATATACAAAAAATAGTCACAAGAGGTAGGTATAGAAATACCTCACCCCACCACAAATAAAAGGGCAGTTGGCCTCAAATGTAACCAAATAACAAAGTCAATAAAAATGACAGAGAGGGAGATAAAGAAGGAATCAGTGCTTGGTGCAACATCAACACTACTGGATCCACTAGGATCAACCATGAGTGTGTCTGCCAATGAGATCTGCACGGATGAATCTACTATCGCCTCCTCAACTGCTGTAAGGCCCATAAGTAGTCTTCTTATCGACACCAAGCTTCTCCTCATCAGCCTCAGCCTTAGACTCTGCATCGGCCATCTCCTCAACTCGAACATCATCCCCGCTGGTAGTAGGAGGCACATCTGTATCAGCTGTCATGTCGGGGATCTCCATAGTCTCGAAAATCACGGATATATCTGTGGACTTTAGCTGGTCCACATCCTTCCTCAGCTCAGCAATTGCGACCTTTAGAGCCG
The DNA here is from genome assembly GCA_036250505.1 of Solanum acaule. Lineage (NCBI taxonomy): Eukaryota > Viridiplantae > Streptophyta > Magnoliopsida > Solanales > Solanaceae > Solanum > Solanum acaule. Next base: position 22,755 of record JAJOOR010003593.1, on the reverse strand, counting down.
TCACCTCATCAGTGGCCCCTTGGTTGATGTTTGCGTAATCAAGACACAACTTCTAATGCAAGTGTCTATGATTGTACAATAGTAAAGTAATCCAACCAAGGGTTGGGGTCGAGTCCTAATGGAGTGGTTTTGAGAATTAATAGAAAAATAAAACTAAGTTCTAATTAGTCATAGCTAAAAGTATTATCGAATATAAACATGTCAAATCTAAGGGGCGACGCAAGCGTCAATTATCAATGGGGGTTTGTCACAAGTAAACAAAAACAACAAAAATGCAAAGAGTACTAATCAAGGAGATGGGATTCTTGGGATGTGATAGGAATACGGGATAAACTAAACTATTGGGTACATGCCTTTGATAATAAATCTGTTGAATATTTGTGACTAGGCTAGACTATAGTGGGGGTAAATTCTCTCTCGAGCAACTTACCCCGAATCAACTCGGTTTCTCTCGAACACCAAGTTGCCGCATGAAGAACAGCCTCTGCCTTAGGCCACTCACTCTCTCAAGCTGAGTATGTGGGAGAAGGACTAGGGTTCACTCTCTCGAGCTGAACCTCATGTCAACCCAATCCCACTGGTCATCAATTTAATAGTCTTAGTTTTACGACCTCTCTTTCGAGCAAGCCGAAAACACAAAGGTGAAATCATATTTGCAATTACAATTTCATTAAGTTCCACCACAACTACTAAAGGAAATCACATCTAAACAACAAATAAATCATCAACAAGCAAGACCCAACATATAATTTAACCCATATTCACAAAATCACACCCCAAGAATTGGGGTTTTAGCTAGACATGTAAAAGAGATAGAAATTTAAACCAATATGAGTTTACATTCAAATGAATATGAAGATTTAAGTCTCAGAACAAGACAAGAGTAAAGAATCCACAAGACCCAAGTCCAAATTCTTGGAGTTGAAACCCTTTGAATCTTCAAGTTCTTCAAAACCCTCTCCAAACTTAGAACTCAGAATTCTATGTTAAAAATTTTATATTCAAAATCTCATGTTAAGCTACAACTCTCAACGAGTATCTATAGTTTTCAAAAATCTGTGCTGCAGTGAATCATTCGGCGCCGTTAGTCGAGATCACCGATCAACTCGGCGATCCACCCTTTGGTAGGTTTCATCGTCGTCTTGCTCTATCCTTCAGCATCGTCGTGTTTTGGATCATTGGGTGATATAGTACTACTTCGTGGAATTGCTCGGCGACACACCGACTGCTCATTTTCATTGCCAATTTGATCCTTTCTTTCAGGGCTCAACACATCGGAACAAAAGGCAAGGATAAGACCTTTTGGCGACTCGCCGAATGGGTTCGGCGATTCTCAGATCTTCATTTCTTCATTCTTTCAGCTGCCTTTTTTCCTTTTTGCTAAGTTGTGTCCATGCTTTCCCTCCAACTCCAAATACATGAAACTTAAGGGTTTTCATCAGTTATTGAGACAAAATATGCATTTGAGGACACTAATTCTATCAAAATATGGATAAATGAGTCCAATTTGTGGAATCATCAACACCCCCAACTTAAACTTTTCCTTGTCCTCGAGCAAACCCGAGTTCGGCCGATCAAAAAGGGTGTCTCAAACAGGGCTATACAAGAATCAATCATAAATGTACACAACAAGACTTAACTTACTTATGCAAGGATCAAATGTGCACTCAAAGTTTCAAGTTGTGGCATACCATTATCAAAGAATCTTGAACTCACAATACTTGCTTCAAATGCAAGTTCAAGCTCAACTATAGTGTTCAAATGCCCTCACACAAAGAATGATTCCATATCCACACAATGATTCACAGTTTAAAGCTTCAGAATCAGATGCAACACTCACACTCACATAGAAGAACACAATCCATAATTTCACCCATAGGTTTGCCCGTATTTTCCAATCAACATTTGTTTCAGTTCACTCAAGATAATAAAGGTCTTTTCAAGGCTTCTAATAGGGCTGAGTGAAAAGGTATGGTCATTTAGGCTCAGTGACTTTCATCCTCATGAAATGTGGTATTCACAACACTTCCTTTCCTCTTCCTTCATCATTTTCTTTAGAGGTCATAAATCATCCTATTATTCACTTCCCATGGATTGTTTGGGAATCCCATTTCTTTTGTACTTTATTCCACAACTTTATTTTTTCATTTTTTTTATATATATATGGAAGGGTTCCATTTTTCTCAACACCATGGGTTAAAGGAGACTTTCCTTGCACTTCTTGACTTTCCTTTTTCTTTTCACCACACCCCTAACTTAGGCTTTTGGCCTAAGTTGGCTATTCAATCAGCCACAAATCAAGAGGATTATAGGTAGTGGATTAAGAGAGGTCTAGTTTTCATCAAGTTTCTTCCAAAGAAAGGTAAGGCTCAAGGGGTGTTCAAAAGTGGTTCACACACTCACAAGGTACGCCACAAAAGAGGTATATATCAAATTGGCTCACACCCTTAGAAGTTGCCTAAGATCATATCAAGAGATAGCATCACTTAGTTGACCGGACCAATGGGGCAAATTCTAGGATCCATCATGCATAGTTCACAGGTAAGCTCATCACGCTAGGAATTGACACTATAAGTCAAACAAGACTCCATACTTTCACTAGTGTGCAACGATCATCACAAGAGACTCGATTTGATTATTGGCTAGTCACAACGAGATGCAAAGAGTTCACATATTGTCTATGCAACTTCATTTGGCCTTATTGTAGCTGCACATTCATGTTTGTTCGATTATAAGCACTATCCAAGTCATCGGTATTGATCAGAACCGATACTCAAATTTGCAAAGGAACAACCACATTCAACACAGAAGGGGTGGCAATTTTTTTTTCGGAAGGGTCAAAATCATTTTGCAATTTAAAACACGGAGCCACAAGCTCAAAACTCCACAAAATAGTGTATAAACACAATTTTAATAAACATCCCAAATATTCAAACAAAACACGATTCACAAATAGCACACAAAGGTGGGCCTTACCCTACCACAAACAAAAACATTTGTCCTCAAATGCAAATAACACAAATTTTGAAAGGTAAAATAAAGAAAGACAGAGAGGGAGGTAGAGAGGGGATCCTATCTAAGCAGTTGCTCCATCTGTCTGGGCATCAGTTCCCCGAGTGTTGTCATTCTGACTCTGGTTTTCATTGTCTGCGTTTGCCTCAGTTGCTACAACAATTTAGCCTTAGCCATATTGTCCAAATCGTGAGCTGTTCTAAAGGCATATATCGCGTTAATGAACCCTCGAGACCATGAAGGGACATTAGGGTCAATGGGAATCCTCCTACTGGAACTGGCTTTCTTGTTCTCGCTCCTTTCTTTGGAGTGATCTGTCGTACCTGCATCTTTTCTGGAGTTTTGTGCCTTTATATGTCGTGGTGGCACATTTCTTCCTATAACTTTTGGTCTGGCCATATCTGCAAAGCCTTGAGATAAAGTTAGAAAATATTCGACAAGCAAACCGAAGACAATCAGCTGCAGGCAGACTTAGCAGTTCATTCGGCGAGTCGCCGAACACTTTCGGCAAACAAAGGGGTGTCTGCCGAAAGTTACAGTGCAGAAGGGGTCAGGGGTGCAGACAAAGGGCAAACAAGAAGACTTTTGATGAGTCGCCAAGTTCTTTTGGCGATCTTATGCTTCTTGCCGAAAGGTACAGAAGCCACAACACATAAAGCATGATATCAAAGGCGAGGTAGGGAAACTAGGCGAACCACTAAGTGGTTCGGCGAGCGTCTCAGCTCGCCGAAATGACTCGTTGTGCCTATTATCAACCCAACTTTTTGAAATCAGCCCCGCAACCCCCGAAAATGCAATTTAAGCTCCTACATCACAAATCCGACTAAGACCCGTAACATAAAAGCACTCCCTATTGCAAATTAATTTAACTTAATGCACTAGAAGGCGGGATTTCACCATTCAAGCAAGAGTTATCGATTAGGAATAGGCAATTAAGCAATCTGATCCAATCAGAGAGGCCCAACAATTCAACAAGATTAAGAGATTGCAAATGAGTACAATTTTGACAAAATGAACGCGGGGTTTTAAATACCAACCTTTTATGCTGATCAAATGGATGTTGAGATGCTAGGAAGCATTGTAATCAAACTCGTAGCACAATTAGCTACTAAAAATACTCCAAAATGTAAGAAATGTAAAACTAGTGTGCAGGTGTGAGTTTGGGAAGATGAAAAAGTGAGGGAAAGGGAATGAGTTTGAAACTTTTAAACCTTTGGCTTGAAAAACCGTCCAGTTTTTGCCCATTCAGCGACATTAGTCCCGATCATCGAACTATTCGGCGTAACGCCAAGTAGACATTTGCCTTGCCAAATTTTGTAGTACCTCCATGTATTGTGGGAGTCCAAACGACGGTCTCCGTCGAGATCACCGACATGATCGGTGATTCGCCAATAATTTCCTGAGGTCGCTGAGTTTTACCGACTCCAATGTAAATTGATCTTTAATCTAACGGCGGTCTGGTTCGGGGTCGCCGAACCCTTCGGCGATTCACGAAATGGACCTGTCACTTGCTAATCTGCATTTTTCGTTCACTCTCCATACTTCCATTTGCACAATCAACACACCATAAAGCAATAAATGGTTTTGGGTTGCCTCCCAAATAGCGCCTTAGTTAATGTCGTGGCACGACGTAAGTCCACCTTCAAACCTCATTTTTGGGGTTGACTATAGTGTCACTAGGCAAACCCCCTTTCTATCTCGGATTTAGGTGAGATGACATCTGACCCATTTGGGTGCTCAGCTGCTTGATTGATACTGAATAGGAGGTAATGATTTGGCTAAGGGTTGACACATCCTCTTTCATCTCTTTTAAGATCTTGTCTGACCCTTCAACTTTATTGAGGATACGAGAAAGCATATCCTCAGACCTACCACCCTCCGAATCCTTTGGCTTTTGGCGCTCATAGGGAGGCACATACCTATCCTTTTCCCCATCCTTCCAATTAGGATTTTGGTCTCTCCATTTACAATCCTTCCATCCTTTATCTCTAGCCCAACCTTGGTTACCACCCTGCCTTGACTAGTTTGAACGACCACCGTCTTAGTTGGCTAGGAAGTTCACTTTCTCATTATACAAGGCTTCAAATTTTGCCTTCTCAGGATTTGCACACCCAACCCCCATAATGTTGACACCACGGGCACCAGCCCCCATGACATTTTTAGATAAAATGTGAAGCTGTGTCATGATCTTGGCCTTGTTTTGATCTCTCTCATTATCTTTTTCCATCTTCTCCTTGGATAGCTTGAATGTGAGAGGGGAGACTTGGTCTTCACGGGTGTACCATGCCCTATTGATAGTCGTCATGCCATCTAAGAGTTTGACTGCTACTGCATATGGCTGTTGCATCAGGCCTCCAGGTGAAAGTTAATCAGCGACAACTTTGTTTATCGAATCCATGCTTGGGTAAAAGTACTGTAGCAAGACATTATTGGGTAGACCATGAGTTGGGCATTGTAGCACCAATTTTTTAAATCGCAGCCAAGTCTCATGGATTGGCTCGCCTTAAAGATTTGGATACTATCCTGAAGAGTCATCATCTTTGAAGGAGGGAAAATAGCACATTAAATGCGGTTAACAATTCCTCCCAAAGCTGATGGATTCGCGAGGCAATTCCACCAGACACTTGCACGCTTCTCCCATTAACGAGAAAGTGAATAGCCTTAACCGAACTGACTCCTGAGAGATGTTTTTGAAAGAGAATGGTCTGCACACATCCATGAAGTTTTGAAAATGTTCGTGAGGATCCTCATGAGCCAATCCACTGAAAAGTCCCTTTAGTTGCAAGAGTTGTGACATAGTGCTCGTTATGTGGAACACTGCATTTCCCTTGGCTGGAGGTAAACAGATGGCCCCAATACCTCCCATGAGATGGGGGTAGTTAATAAATGGTTCTTGGACACCGTTGAGATTTTAGATGTTGTCTTGGTGGCCCACCTGGCTTCCGTTGGTGCCATTAACACTCATGCTTTCTGTTTTCAACACAAACAATAGAAACAAAACTGAAAATTAAGTAAGTGAACTACAACTAAGAAGAACAAAAAAATTACTAAACTAAGAATTCTCAAGTAAAACCACTCCCCAACAGCGGCGCCATTTTGATGTTTCCGTAATCAAGACACATCTTCTAATACAAGTGTCTACAATCGTATAATAGTAAAGTAACCTAACCAAGGGTTAGGGTCGAGTCCCAAGGGAGTGGTTTTGAGAATTAATTAAAAAATAAAATTAAGTTCTAATTAGTCATAGCTAAAAACATTATCGTATATAAATATGTCAAATCTAAGGGGTGACGCAAGCGTCAATTATCAATGGGGGTTTGTCATAAGTAAACAAAAACAACAAAATTGCAAAGAGTACTAATCAAGGAGATGAGATTCTCGGGATGTGATAGGAATATGGGATAAACTAAACTATTGGGTACATGCTTTTGATAATAAATCCATTGAATATTTGTGACTAGGATAGACTATAGTGGGGGTAAATTCTCTCTCGAGCAACTTACCCCAAATCAACTCGGTTTCTCTCAAACACCGAGTTGCTGCATGGAGAACAACCTCCGCCTTAGCCCACTCACTCTCTTTAGCTGAGTGTGTGGGAGAAGGACTAGTGTTCAGTCTCTCGAGCTGAACCTCATGTAGACCCAATCCCATCGGCCATCAATTTAGTAGTCTTAGTTTTACAACCCCTCTCTCGAGCAAGCCGAAAACACAAAGGTGAAATCGTATTTGCAACTACAATTTCATTAAGTTCCACCACAACTACTAAACGAAATCACATCTAAACAACAAATAAATCATCAACAAGCAAGACCAACAGATAATGTAACCCATATTCACAAAATCACACCCAAAGAATTGGGGTTTTAGCTAGACATGCAAAAGAGATAAAAATTTATACCAATATGAGTTTGCATTCAAATGGGTATTAAGATTTAAGTCTCAGAACAAGCCAAGAGTGAAGAATCCACAAGACCCAAGTCCAAATTCTTGGAATTGAAACCCTTTGAATCTTCAAGTTCTTCAAAACCCTCTCCAAACTTAGAATTAAGAATTCTATGTTAAAAATTCTATATTAAAAATCTCAGGTTAAGCTACAACTCTCAACGAGTATTTATAGTTTTTAAAAATATGTGCTACAACGGATCATTCGGTGCCGTTAGTCGAGATTGCTGATCAACTCGGCGATTCGCCCTTTGGTAGGTTCCATCACCGTCTTGCTCCATCCTTCAACATCATCGTATTTTGGATCATTGGGCAACATAGTACTGCTTCGCGAAACAGCTCGGTGACATGCTGACCGCTCCTTTTCACCACTGATTTGATACTTTCTTTTAGGGCTTAGCACACTGGAACAAAAGGCAAGTATGAGACATTTTGGCGACTCACCGAATGGGTTCGACGATTCTCAGATCTTCATATCTTTATTCTTTCAGCTGCCTTTGTTCCTTTTCGCTAAGTAGTATCCATGCTTTCCCTCCAACTCCAAATACCTGAAACTTAAGGGTTTTCATCAGATATTGAGACAAAATATGCATTTGAGGACACTAATTCTATCAAACTATAGCCCTAAATGAGTCCAATTTGTGGACTCATCACCTCACTCACACACCGCTATTCGTGCTGCAATGGCATTAATAGACACACTAAGGGGTGTCATAGAACCAATAAGGGCCCTCTCAATCATCCAAGGGATGGTGGCCTCAAGCTTGGAGGCACGCTTATCAGTAGAGTGGGCTAACTGCCCCATCCGTAGTATCGCACCCTGGGTGAGTGGAGGTCGGGAAGCAGCAGCAACAAAAGCACCAGATCTAGGAGGCATGGGATCTGTAGAAGAACTAGGAGTTATAGAAGAAACAACACTAGCAATGCCTGAAAGCCCAGGGGCCAGAGTAGGCAATACTGCCTCTACAGGTAATATATCAGTATCAACAACCAGGGAGGAATCCACCGGGGCTGCATTCTTCTTCTCTGCCTCATCCTTTAAGTACTTCGCCTCAATGCGCCGAATATCGGTAGAAGATGTGGGAATCACTTCCACATCCTTCTTATCATCTCAAGGCACTTGAGCCTGTCTGCACAATTCAGTGATTAATACCAGAATGGAAGAGAGGTTTGGCGCTGCTTGGCCCTCATGGCCATCTTTTGTTCAATGATCATGCCCAAATTTATACGCTTCCTAGCAATGATTGATCCAAGACAAGCCAAACCAATATCTTGTGTGGCGGAGGATGGACACGTTCTGTGATGGTATAATGGTGCAACTAATAAAGCCTAAACAATATCTTGCTGCCACGTTGAGGTCTTTTTTCTCAATATGCACTCCAACTTCAATCCACATAGGAGTACCATAAAAAAGCAAAGGGGCCAATCATTTTTTCATATTCTCCAACGTTTTTGTCCTGATCATGTATTGGCAGTCATCCTTAATTTCTTTTGAACACTTTAGAACTGCATTGATAGCATCACTATCACACTTCATTTTATTGTCCCCGATAACCACGTAATCAATCGGCTTGAATTTAGCGGCTTACTTCTTCCCTTGTGGCACTAAGGCTCCATTGCGGTGTAAAATTCCCGAACCCAATTTAGAATGTAAGGGCCACGAGGTCTAGTAAACATATTGAATTTGTGGGACTTTAAGCAACTCCAGATCTCTGGGTACCTGCCTATTACCCCATTAGTAGACAACCTGTTCTCCTCGATGATGATCCTCAATCCCTCAGTCTTCAGTCTGTTAATAGACCGGGGAGGAAGACCCTGTGCAGGTGGTGCAGGGACCACAACTTGGTCTGGGATAGGAGGAGGAGTAACGCTTGGGACACCCAGATCCTAGGTGGATCATGCATCCTCTTGGAGCGCAATTCAGCACTCTTGGCCATCAATAGCTCATCATTCTCAGGCTCAAAGTGGTAACCTGAGGATTCTGGTGCTCACCCTCACTCTCAGAAGTTGTGAGGTGAGTGGTGTACATCCTGTCACTGTCAGAGCTGACCTCCGGTGACACAGGAGTAGGTGTCTTGCCTTTTCCTTTTCCCTTCCCACCGGTGGTAGGAAGTTTTGTCCCCCTTGTTCGGGATGCTTCTGCATCCTTATTTATGGTGATTCCTTTTGCCCTGTTGCGGGGCGGCATGTCTCTACCTGCCACTTCTGGTCTAGCCATATCTGCAACACACATTTGAATATGCTAGAAATAGTTCAAGAAAAGTTCAGAAAATGAGTTCCAAACAGACTCGCCGAACGGATTGGCGAGTCACCGAATCACTTTGGTGAGCTAGATCTGGCTCACCGAAAGGATTGGCTCAAAACTTTTCTAGAAAAATGGTCTATCGACGATGAGAAGGCCCATTCGATGAATCGACGACATCGTTCGGCAAGCACAAATTAGCCCGCCAAAAATTACAGTGCATTTTAGGGGTCAGAGGCGCAGAAAGGGTGAATAAAGAAGAAATTTGGTGAATCACCAAGTGCACTCGGTGAACTCAAGCTTCTCACAGAAAGTTACAGAACCAAAATCAACAAATTCATGAAATTAAAGGTGATCTGAGGTGACTTTGGAGAATCGCCGAGTGGTTCAGTGAGCTCGACCCAGCTCGCCAAACTACCCAATGTGCCATTTTCAACCCCAACTTCCAAAATCAACCCCACAGCCCCCGAAAACAAAATCAAACTATACACTATGTTAATTAAACCCAGACCCATGCCATCGAGGTACTCAAACTTACCCCGGTTTGGCAAAAATTATCCATTCGACAACTTTAGTCCTTAAGAATGACATCAAACACTCCATCATTGGGCAAAACACGTCATTTGGCACGATTTGGGTTACTTAGACTTCACCCGATTAGACCCAACAACAATTAAGCACAACCCAATAAGATTACGATCAATTTTAAAGCACGAAATTTGGGAAATCAACAACTTAGGCAATTTAGGCATGATATCAAATTTAAAACATGCAAACAAGCACACATTGATGATTTCAGAAAGGTCCAGCAGACATCAACACAATTTATAATTAGTGCATTTGAGTTTAACCGCTAATTTGGAGTTTGGGGTTCAGAAAACCAACCTTTAGTGCCGAATATATGAATCTGTAAAGCTAGGCGGCAAAGTATCAAACTCGAAACACAAAATCAACAACTAAAAAGTGGTAAAATGCACAAATATAGGAAAGATATAGTGCGAGTGTGATTGTATGAAGTTAAAAAGTGAGGGAATGTGAAGGAGTTTAAAAGTTTAAAACTTTGGCCTTTTAAAATCGTTTAGTTTGCTCCCTTTCGGCAATGTTATTTTTCTTCGCTGAACTACTCGATGACATGTTGAGTGGTTACTTACCTCGCCGAGTTTTACAGGACCTGTAGTTAATTTGGGGATCCAAACGGCGGACAAAATCAGGCTTGCCGACCTGTTCGGCGATTCGCCGACTTATCCATGGGCCCGCCGAGTTTGATAGACTCCAACCTGATAATTTATTGAGCCCAACAACGGTCCAAGTCAAGCTCGCTGACCTCTTCGGTGAGTCGCCGACTGGAATTTTGGCTCGCCAAACTGCATATTTCAAACACATTCCATTTGTTCACCAGCACAATCAACACATGTTATTCCAAAAATAAATAAAAATAAAGCAATAAAAACTTGGGTTGCCTCCCAAGCAGCGCCTTAGTTAACATCGTGGAACGACGTAAGTCCCCACTCAACTTTGATTCATGGGGTTTTCCCTAGTGTTACTAGGCAGCCCCCTTTTTTGTCTTGGGTAGAAACGAGAAAACATATGACCCATTTGGGTCTCCAGTAGCTGAATAGACATGGAGTGAGAGGCAGTCATTTGATTCAGCATTGAGATATTATCTTTTATCTCTTTCAACACTTTGTCGTGCTCTTCGACTTTGTGGAGAATGAGTGAGAGTATCTCTTTTACTTGTCCATCCTCATAGTCCTTGGACTTTGTACGCTCATGAGGAGGAATGTACCTATCTTTCTTTTTGTACGGTACTTCCAATTCCATGATCTTTCTGGCAAACAGATCTGATGAGTCCACAATTTGTACTCATTCAGGGATTTATTTTAGTAGATTTAGCATCCTCAAATGCATATTTTGTACCAATAACTGATGTAAATCCTTGATTTTCAGGTATTTGGATTGAGGAACAAAGCATGGACACTAATGATAAAAAAGGAACAAGGCAACTGAAAGAACGAAGAAAAGAAGGCCCGAGGATCACCTAAACTATTGGGTGAGTCGTTGAATGGCCATGGTCTCTCATAATGTTCCAGTGTTCCAAGCCTTGATAGAGAAAATTAAGTCGGCGATAGGATGGAGCAGTCGGTGAGTCGCTGAACGGTTCTGCGATGCAGTGCTATATCGCCCAAAGTTACAGAGCTTGAAGTTACTAAAGGCCAATGCAAAAAGGCGATGGAATTGACCAAAGGGAGGATTGCCGAGTGGATCGGCGATCCTGACTTACGCACTGAATGGTCCTTTGCAGCACATGGCTTCTCCGATTGAGAAAACCCCGACAATTACTTTTATAGTAGCTGCGAGCCTAAGATCAAAGGCAGTTCCAAAAAGGAGTTCCCTATTTCCAGCTTGAAAAAGTAAAGTCTCAGTGCCAGTTGTAAGGTTAGGAAAGTTTTCTTTTTTGTTTCGAGATTGGCTTGGTCTTCAGTCTACCCTAATGAAACCTAAAATCTCACTCCCTCGCTTTCTCCTTCGGCGACTATAAATACATGTTTGAATTTTTAGTTTAGTATCGAATTAGACAATATTTCAATAAAGTCTTTAATCATATTTTGAGAATTATTTAGTTTTCATTTTTGAGAGCTTAGAGCTGAGTTTAGAGACAATATTTCCTTAGCTTTGAAGATTTCCATTTTTGAGAAATTGGAAGTGGGTGTTGAAGATTCTTCATCTTAGACCATTGTAAAGTCAATATTAATCGTACCCAGTTGATGGAAACACAATTTGGTAACGATTTCTACCTTTTTATGATGTCTAGCTAAAACCCCAATTCTTGGGGTGTGATTATGTGATTATGGATTGATTTAGCTGCTGGGTATTGTTATTTGATAGTGCAAATGTTGTTTTAAAGTGATTTCATTCTGTAATTGTGGCTTAATCTAAAGGGTTGTAGTTGCAAATGTAATTCTACCTTCGTGGTTTTTGCTTGCTCGAAAGAGAGGTTTTAAAACCAAGATTACTGAATTGATGGTCTGTAGGTATTGGGTTGTCTTGGGTTCAACTCAAGAGAGTGAATCCTAAACCCTTTTCCACACATTCAGCTCGAGAGAGTGAATGGACTAAAGCGAAGGCTGTTCTTAATTGCTGTTCGAGAAAAACCAATTTGATTCGGGGTAAATTGTTTTAGAAAAAGTTTATCCCCACTAAAGTCTAGCTTAGTCACTGATTTACAACAACTCGGTATCAATTGCAATTACCCAATTGTCTACCTTAGCCCATAATCCAATCACATCCCAAGAACCAGTCTCTATACTTGTTATTTTCATATTATTTGCTGTTGTAGCTAATAGTTAAAACCAAAGCCCCATGTTATTTGACACTTGTTTCACCCCATACTTGAACCATGCTTTTATTCATAAATATTTTTAGCTATGATTGACTTGAGCATATTCATGCTTTTCTATTGATTCTTGAGTACATACCACTACCTGTGGGATTCGACCCCAACTCACTTAGTTGGGTTATATTATTGACTAACGATCGTTGGCACTTAGTCTTGGATGAAGTTTCCTGATACGTGAAATCAAGATCCAGCAGAGTCAATGGTGTCACCAAATTCTGGTCCTTCTTTGTCTCCTTGTTGGTCATAGTCAGTTGATCAAGGAGTTGGGCTGCTATTGCATAGGGTTGTCGGAGTAGACTACCCGGAGAGAGTTGGTCAGCCACTCCTCTATTCTCAGGACCAATACCTCTATTGAAGCAGTCCAGCAGCATCTTATTTGGGATTTCATGAGTTGGGCATTGCAACAATAGTGTCTTAAATCTCAGCTACAACTAATGGATTGACTCACCTTCCAATTGCTTGAATTTAGGATGCTATCCCTAAGAATGATCATTTTTGAAGGAGGGTGGTCCACTTGGTTACCGTTGCAACAAGACATGCTCATTTCCTCTGTTCTAAACAAGCAACATACAAACCAAAACTAAAAGTAAGTAGATTCATCTATGACTAAAAAGAGCAAAATTCAACTTCACCAAAAGAATCTTAAACAACACCACTCCCCGGAAGCGGCGCTGTTTTGATTAGCGTTTCAATGAAACTTCATCCAATTCTAAGTGTCAATGATTTCTAGTCATTATAAAACCCAACTAAATGAGTTGGGGTCGAATCCCACAGGGAGCGGTCCGTGTTTAAGATTCAATAGGAAAGTGTGAACGTGATCAAATTAGTCATAGTAATAAAAACTATCGAATAAAGACATTATTCAAATCAGGGGGTGACACATATGTCAAATGGGGGGGGGGGAGGTTGGTTTGAAATTATCAACTACAAATAGTGGTAAACAACACGAAATAACAATACTGAGGCGGGTTCTTGGGATGTGGTTCGATTATAGGCTAATATAGACAAATGGGTAATTTCAATTATTAGAAAATAGCTAAATATTAGTAAGTAAGCTAGGCTATAGAGGAGGCAAACTTTCTCTCGAACAATTTACCCCAAATCAAGTCAATTTCTCTCAAACATCAACAAGCATGAAAAATAAGAACAACCCACACCTTAGTCCATTCACTCTCTCGAGTTGAATGTGTGGAATTGGGTTTAGGATTCACTCTCTCGAGCTGAACCCATGACTACCCAATACCCACATAACATCAATCATTAATCTTAGTTTTAAAACCTCTCTCTCGACCAAGCCAAAAACACAATGGTAGAACTGCATTTGCAACTACAATTCTTAAATTAAACCACAATTAATGATTGAACTCACTTTTAAATAGCATTTAAACCAACAATTAGCAATACCCATAAACTAAATCAGCCCATAATCACATAACCACACCCCAAGAATTGGGTTTTTTAGCTAGACATCATAAAAAGATAAGAATCGTTACTAAATTGAGTTTGCATCAACTGGGTAAGATTGATTTCGTCTTTGCACTGTTCCAATTCGAAGAATCTCAAAGACCCACTTCCAATTTCTCAAAAGTGAAAAACTTCAATTCTTCAAAATTAAAGGAAAACTAGAGAAAACTTGTCTCACAGTTCAAAACTTAATAATAGACTAAGATATTATGATATCAGATACTAAACTAAATATTCAAAAATGTATTTATAGTCGCCAAAAATGAGCTATGAAGAGTCACTCGGCGAAGTAAGTCGGGCTCGCCGAACCACTCGGCGAGCCGCCCTTTGGTCATTTCCATCGCCCTTCTGCCTTGGCATTCAACAACCTCAAGGTCTGTAACTTTGGGCGATCCAACTCTGCATCGTGGAACCACTCGGCGATCCGCCGACTGCTCCTCCCTCTCACCAACATGGTTCTTTCCTTCAAGGCTTGGAACACTGGAAATTTAGGCTGTCAAGTAGCCAATCGGTGACTCGCCAAGTGGACTTGGCGATCACCAGGCTTTCCTTTCTTCATTTTTTCAGCCTGTTTTGTTCCTTTTTACAAATTAGTGTCCTTGGTTTGTTTCTCAATCCATATACCTTGAAATCATGGGTTTTACATCAATTATTGGCACAAAATACGCATTTGAGGACACTAAATCTATATAAATAAGGCCCTAAATGAGTCCAAATCTCAGACTCATCGACATGTTACCCTCAGTCATGATAAAAAAGCTTCGACCGATGACTAGCTAGTCTCAAAACAAGCTCAAGCTCACTTTAGCTTCTTGTCTATTGCAAGAACATGTTTCAACAAATGCATTTAAGTGCCCGCACATCAAGAATGATTCCATGATCTTAGAAATAAAATCAATAAAGGTATAAGAAATCAATGTAACTTTCACTCTCTCAAAATAGAAACACTACAAGCTTTGTCCCATAGGCTTACCCATATTTTCCAATCATCACACAACCTAGTTCATGCAAGATCTCAAGGGTATTTTAGGATTGTAATGAGGCTGAGGGTTAAGGTATGGTCAATTTGGATTTGTGACTTATACCATTTCAAAGCATCATTGCAATCATAATCACCTCTTCTCAAGTTCTTTTCCTTCTGTTTCATTTGAGAACTCAACCCTTGACTTGTCACTGAATTTATTTGGAATCCCCTTTTATTTCATTCACTTCTCTTTTTCATTTTCATTTATCCAAGCCATTTTCATCCCAATGATTTTTATAAGAAGGGGTTCCTTATTTTTGGTCCTACTTTCAAAGTTGCGTCTCAATTCATCTTTCTTTGCCCTTCACTTGACTTTAATTCTTCTTTCCTTACCACACCCAAACTTGGGCCTAAGTTGGCTATTCAAACACCACAATGCTTCAAAAATGAATTTTGGTGGGAAGGTAAGGATAATTTGGTTCAAGAGGTTTTCTTTTGGTAGCCAACAAATAAGTTAGGCTTAAACGGTGCCAAAATGGATTCATACCCTCACAAAGTAGTAACAAAAGATTTACGGACAATTTGTTCCTCTGTAAATTATTGCCCAAGATCATGTTTTACATTCACAAAGATTCACACAATTGGACTAACAAGGCAAATTCTAGGACTCTACATGCATGCTTTCAAGTAAGACCTCACCACACATGACATGTAACACCTCATAATCTAGTAGACAAAGCAAGGGGCTATGTGAGAAGCCACAATCTAAGGACTGAGCCTGGGCACCCTTTACAAAGGCCCAGACGGGTCGTGAAGGGCACGATGAGGCATGGTGCAGCCCATGGTGACAAGCCAAAGAAGGTTCATCTTCTACAAGCACCCAAACAACTCATGAAGAGCCCAACGGGTCGTGGTGATGGCCGTGGTGAGGGAAACAGTAGCTTCCTTAGAAGTGAACTTCCACACGAGCCACTTGACGGCTCGTAAGAGCAAGGATGGCTCGTGGAAGGGGTCGTGAAGGAAGGTGGGTTTTTAGGGAAATTTTCCAAGCCACTGGTCAAGGACCACTACTGCCATAACAGGTCGTGTGGTCCATGATGGCTCATGAGGGGTGGCGTGAGGAATTTTAGTCAGCTATAAGTTCAGGGGCAGTGAGGTCTTTTTCTAATTATTTTATATTGATACTATGTCGTTTTACCCATGCCTAGGACCCCTATATAAGTGATCTAACCCCAAAACTACCCATTCAAGTCATTCTCTTAAATTCATCAAAAGAAATTTGTTTCTTCCTCCCCAAAATATTTCTCTCTCTAGAAACTTGAAGAAGACAAAGGGTTGAAGCGATGGCTCAAGGTCAAGTCTCCATTCTCCTATTGCTTTTGGGCCTTCATAGCAATGTATGATAGCTTTTGATCCATGGAATCCTTGAATCCATGGAGCCCTTAAGTTCCCCAATTGAAAAGTAGAAATTCCCCAATTTTAGTTAGGGTTTTCTTATAAGTTGTGGGTCTTTATGAATGTTGATTCAATTGATTGAATTATGATTGTTTATGCATGATTTGAGAGAATTCCATGCTTTTATGATGAATTTCCATGTACCCATGCTTAACCCATATTTCTAAGATGAAATTGATCTAAATGGGTTTTACTCTATGAAACGAGAATTTATGGATTTATGTGTATTCTTATAGGATAAATGAGGTACATTATGAATTGCTTTGAGATTGAAGCATATGTTGTGAATTGTTCTTTATTGATGTAATTGTTGTGGAAGGGACTTTCCCACTTGTTTAATGATGTATGAATGTGAGAGGCTTTCTCCCATCGAATAATTCTAGGTTGAAAGGATTTCTCACCTAAAGTGAATCTAAGCTTAGAAACTGTGAATATGATGAGGCTAGAGCCGATTACCCTTGACCTCTAATGAGAAGAATATGAGGCGATTACAGATATTCATTAGAGTCGGACTAGAGGCGAATATCCCTAATCCTAAGTAAAACACAAGAGGCTAGTACCTATGTCATACATATGATAGAAAGACAAGAGGCGAATACCCAAGTCACATGATGAAACGACAAGAGGTGACTACCCATGATCCTATAGTAAGATGGGCAAGAGGTGACTACCCATGATCCTATAGTAAGATGGACAAGAGGTGACTACCCATGATCCTATAGTAAGAGGGACAAGAGGCAACTACCCATGATCCTCAGGTAAGAAGGGCTAGAGGCGATTACCCATGATCCTTTATAGTAAGGCAAGATGTGATTCCCTATGTCTTTGAAAGATAAGCTAGGATATGTTATGATAGGTGATGAACTTGGATTGTTGCTTGGGTTTGCCTTCTATGATGAGGAAGACTAGTGGCAGTTACCCATGTGTTGACTAAGCATGAATTGAGGTTACTTCAAGAAGTATTCCTTATATGTCAAATGATCTATTATGTGCATTGCTTATGCTTTATGAGTTATGTTTTATGCAAGTTATCATATTTAGTACATTTTTGTACTAACACACTCTTGCCTACATTTCTCATCCAAATGTTGGGTCTGGCGTTCCCAATTCTCATCCCCGTGGCTAAGATCTATACAAGAGGAAGAGTTGAAGATTGGTGATTCCTCATTCATCCGAGGATTTGGCCACTACTTTCCTTATGTTCTTTTTATTTGAGTTTTGAACAATGTTGTATGGGTTGTGTGCCAAGATTCTATTGTATTAGATAGTTTTTGATACAAGTGTTTTAGACTTCTGCTTGCAATTAAAAACTTTGGTTATGTTTGAAAATGTTTTAAATCTTATCAATTTCTATTATCTTGACTATGAAAGCTAAGTGGCTTATATGAGGCCTCTCGGGGTCTTGTATGCCATGTTACGTCTAGGGGGTTTCCTTGGGTCGTGACAAACTTGGTAATCAGAGCACAAGGTTTGAAAAGGTTCTAGGATGTCTCAAAACCACGTCAAGTAGAGTCTTGTTCATGATTGTGAAGTGCGCCACATTTATATATGAGAGGCTACAAGATGTTTAGGAAATTTTACTTCTTCATTACTCTAAGTCGTGTGATAGATTTTAACTCTATATGGTCTCTCTCCTAATCCTTTCCCGATGGTCTACAGGATATGACTATTCGAAGGGCTTATGCTAGAAGGAATGCGGGAGAAGATGTTGGTCAAGAAGCTCCTCCTCAAGCTCTTCAAGCTCTGGTTTAACCTTGGGCCAAGCAAGTGACTAATGCGGTGTTTAGGACTGCTTTTCAAGTATTGGCTCAGGACGTGACGGCCCAAGCCAATAAGGAGGTTGTGGTCCCCGTGAACCTAAATGTGGGTACGACAACATCTAGAGTGAGGGATTTCACTAAGATGAATCCTCCAAAATTCTATGGTTCTAAGGCTGAGAAAGATACTCAAGAGTTCATTGATGAGGTTTGCAAGGTGTTGACTATTATGAGAGTGATGTCGGTGGAAAAGGTGGAATTGGTCGCTTATCAACTTAAAGGTGTTGCTCAAATTTGGATCAACCAATGGAAGGAAGCAAGACCAGAAGATGTGGGTCCCCTAGATTGGGAAAGGTTCAAGCCTTCTTTCCTAGATAGGTTCTTTCCTCTTAAGATGAGGGAGGCAAAAGTACTTGAGTTTATCAACTTTCGATAAGGAAACATGAGTGTGAAAGAATATGCTTTGAAGTTTACTCAATTGTCAAGATATGCCCCCTTTATAGTTGCCGATTCTAGGGCAAGGATGAGCAAGTTCGTTTTGGGTGTGTCCGAATTGATGGTGAAAGAATGCCATACAACTATGCTTGTCCATGACATGGATATTTTTCGTCTCGTGGTTCATGCCCAACAAATTGAAGAGGAGAAACTTAAGGAGAGGTCTAGGGAGACTAAGAGGGCTAAGATCAGTGATGGTAATTTCTCTCATGCAAGGTCCAATGGACATGGTCCTCCTAGGTTTCGACAAAGGTTTTCTATCCAAGGTTCCTCCAATGCTCCTAAGTTCAACAAAGAGAGGGTGTCTAACCCTAAGCCTCAAGGAGGGAATGGTAGTGGGTCTTCATTGCCGAATTGTGCTAAGTGTGGAAGAAAACATAAAGGTAAATGTCTAGCTGGTTCCAATGCTTGTTTTGGTTGTGGTAAGATGGACCACAAGATAAGAGATTGTCCTTGAGTTTCTAAGAATGAAGGAGGTAATCGTCATAGGTCTCAACCTTATTTTTCATCCGGTCTAAGTGGTTCGGGTTCTAATGCTCCCAAGCAAAATAGGTTCTATGCACTTTAGACTCGTGTTGAACAAGGGGGTTCTCCCGATGTGCTTACCAGTATGTTGAAAGTCTTTCAACTTGATGTTTATGCTTTACTTGATCCCGTACCTATTTTGTGACGCCATATGTGGGTATGAGATTTGATGTGCTTCCTGATGTGTTGTTAGATCCTTTTTTTGTATTTATTCCTGTTGGTGATTCTATTGTGGCTAAGAGGGTCTATAAAAAGTGTCCCGTCTCCTTGTCCCATAGAGTTACTCTTGTTGATTTGGTAGAGCTTGATATGCTAGATTTTGGTGTTATCCTTGGTATGGATTGGCTGCACTCTTGTAATGCTTCTATCGATTGTAGAACCCGTGTAGTCAAGTTTCAATTTCAAATAAGCCTAAAGGGAGGAAATTCAATTCCTAAGGGTCAGTTTGTTTCCTATCTTCAGGCTAGAAAGATGATTTCTAAGGGTTGTATGTACTATCTAGTTAGGGTGAAGGATATGGATTCTGAAACCCCTACTCTTGAGTCGGTCCCCATTGTTAGTGAGTTTCCAGAAAGTGTTCCCAAGTGATCTACCCAGTATTCTTCCAGAAAGGGAAATAGACTTCGGTATTGACCTTCTCTCTGATACGCAGCCTACTTCTATTCTTCCTTACCAAATGGCTACAATAGAACTTAAGGAATTAACAAAGCAATTGAAAGACTTGTTGGATAAGGGTTTCATGCGACTGAGTATCTCTCCATGGGGTTCTCCAGTTTTTTTTGTTTAGAAGAAAGATGGTTCACTTCGTATGTGTATTGACTACCGACAATTGAACAAGGTGACCATTAATGTCACGACCCAGGAGTACCCCCTAGATATGAAAATGAGTACTTGACCCCGAAGAGGTCTCATACAAGCCACTTAGCATATCATAACATAAGACATAAGAAATGATGCGAAATTTAAAAATTTATCCATACAATCAAAGTCTTTTATAAAAGCAAGCGGAAGTCTAACTTGTCTCAATTAGCCATCTAATACAATCTTGAATAAAAAATAGGGTCACAACCCTTTCAACATAATCTGAAAAGGAAACAACTAGAAAGAAACTACTAAAGACTCATATGTCATCGAATCTCGAGGACTCACCACAAGATAGGAGAATAGTCGATCCAAGCTTGAACCACAAGAAGATCACCTTAAGAACCGGAACCTACACTTTGTGAAAAATGTAGAAAATATGGGTTAGTACAAAAATGCACGAAGTATGATAGCCATGTATAAAAATTGTTGAAACATGCTAAAAAGGACATTTTGGTTGAAAACCATGCTATATGCCAAGTTTGGAAATCATCATAAACATTAGTACAAAAGGATAAGACATAAGCATTTTCAACATGTAGACCATCATAGCATAATAGAACCATCTCATAAGTAACCCAAAGTTATACTTGTGCAATGCATAGATAAAGATCCCATAGTCCCATCTATACTAAGTACCATTTTTAGGTTACCATAAGCATACTTACCATTCTTTGATCTAATCCTTGGCTCATACTCATAGACAAGGATCATTCACATTTAATAAGTCATATAAAGGAAAACAACTCATAGCAACAATCCACATTAAGCATACTTCACTACATTTAGCCTTCATATCAATATACTTAGTAGCATCATCATACACATATTTCATAAAGCATTATAACATTAAGGAACACACCATAACCACTCCCAAAGCCTACTTGTGCAACGCATGGATGAAGTACCATACCCACACCCACACTTTATAAAGCTTCTTGAGTAACCATAGTACATAACTCACATTCTTGTTCATAGTGGGAATAAGCCTTAACCGACATAGACCATGTGAGCAAATCCGGTGTCATGTCCCACACCGAAAAGAGTTGGTCTACTTGCCTAAGGTAGAACCGGTAACATTTTAGCTTAGGTGGATCCAATAGCTAATAACCTATGTGGGCACATAGTTATAGGATAAGGAGGTTGTTACTAGAACCCGACCATACATAGGAAGAGCTTCCACCTCACAATATCCACTCGGTGCTAAGCATTAAATTCCCATAGAGTAGTTAATTCTCTTTTAACATCATTACACATGAAAGGGATGCCATTGGCCTACTGGTTCAAGGTGCATCATTAGAATAGCTCATTGAATCCTCATGCATTACATTCATAATTCTATAACATTCTATTAACATCAATCAAATACCCCCACTTTAAGATCCAATTTGAGGAAATAAGGGAATTCACGGATTCTTAGGTAATTCATTAGGAATACAGTAGCAATTCATCAATTTGATCATAATATAAAGCAATTAAATCATTGAAAACGTTTTTGAAAAGGAATCCATGACTTGGAGTGAAACCCTAGCTTTTTGGGGAATTTCAAGTTGTGAATTTGAGTTTTGAAGGGACTCTATGGGTGAAGGCTACCCATAGATGAAAATCTACCATACCTTGGCTTGATTCTCCAAAGAAATTGAGTGAAAAAGCCTCCTCCTTCAAACCCTAGCTTGCTTTTCTTCATCTTCTTCTTCCTTGAAGTTCTACAGAGAAGCTTTTTGGGGAAAGTTGGTTATGGATTTTGGGTCTTGGGATTTAGGAGGTGTATGGGCTAGTTAAAGACATAAAAACTCTTAAACATGTGAATTAATTCTATAAAAAATGACTCCACTTAATAATAACTAAAATGGAAATTACCTAAAGACCCTTTGCCTTGGCCGAATTGGACAGGCTGCAGGTATGCCCCACGACCCATGACCTAAGGACCGTGGGTGGGACTACGGCCAATTCTGGTTGGGCGTGGTTCATGGCCTGTGGCTTGTTGAATTTGGGCTTGCGCTACGGAGCTCACCCATGAGGTGTGAATGGACCTACTGATACGCTCAAATTACACCTCCCTAAAGAAGCATAAGCGATCGTTATCAAGTAAAGAACAAAGAACCCAACTTGTAGGTTGGGGTCGATCCCACGAGGAAAATGGTTTAGACTTTACTTTAACCAACAATTATATTCTATTAGTCAAATTACTTCCAAAAACAAGTAATAAAAAGGGGGGGGGGGGGTTTGTAAAACAAATTGTAAAAATTCAGTAAGTAATCAGTAAACAAAAGTAAATTTCGGTTGTTATCAAGATGAGAGAATTAACTAGGGTATACGTGTTCCCCACAAGCTCATAACGCAGTAATCCTAGTAATAACAATCCTTTCCTAGTGTACTACATTCAAAGTGATAAGTTAGGTATCTCTAAATCTTTGGTCCGGCATCTAGAGAATTTCACCCCGCACCTTGGTCCGGCTACGTGTGTATAATTTACTAACCCTTACCTTTACCTCATATTAGACATCACATTGATGTTTGACTTAGTTATTACTTCACACCAATCGACACTAGCCTATTAGATAGTATCACACTAAATCTATGTTGATAATTCTTTTCTTGTTGATTACCTCCTTGATCCGGCAAGTAGCAACAAGGCGAG